>JARVGS010010660.1:0-27993 GCA_031762315.1 Hypsolebias antenori
GAGACGGTTTTGACGCCCCCTGTAGTGCAGCGCCCCTATGCGTTGCATACACTGCATACCGGCTTTTTGCGCCACTGCCTTTAAACAATTTGGGACATTTGATGACATGTCTTTGGAAGCTTCTGACAGGTTTATTGATAAAATATTGAGTTATTTAGAGACACACCTGTGGATATAATTTAAGGAATAGGCCTACCTGAAACGCGCTGCTTCCTTGTGTAACATCGTAGGAAAGATGAAATATTTCAGCCAGCATATCAGGAACAGGAATGTGGATTTGTACAAGTCTGGTCAATCCTTGGGTGCACTTTCCATATGCCTGAATGTGCCTCATTCATCTGTACAAACAATTATACTCAAGTACAAGTAAGATGAGAATGTCCATCACACCGCTCAAGAAGGAGATGGGTTCCGTGTCCCACAGATGAACACGCTTTGGTCCAGAATGTGTATATAAACCCAAGAACAAAAGCAACAGACCTGATGAAGGTGCTGGCTGAAGCTAGTAAGAGTGTGTCATTATCCACAGTGAATACTGTATCAACATGGGCTGAAAGGACACTCTGCCAGGAAGACGCCATTACTTCCAAAGAAGCAAAAAGGTCAGATTAATGTTTGCAAATGCAGACAGGGACAAATGCCTTAATTTCTGGAGACATGTCCTGTGCTATGACAAAAGTAAAATTGAACTGGATGGCCATAACGACCATTGTTATGTTTGGAGGATAAAGGGAGAAGTTTGCAATCCTGAGAACACCATCCTGACTGTGAAACACAGGGGCGGCAACATTATGTTGTGGGGTTGTTTTGCTGCAGGAGGGACCGGTGCACTTCACAAAATAGATGGCAGCATGAGGAAAGGACATGTGGAAATACTGAAGCAATGTCTCAAGACATCAGCCAGGAAGTTAAGCTTGGGTACAAATAGGTCTTCCAAATGGACAATGACCCGAAGCATACTGCCAAATTGGCTACAAAGTGGCTCAAGGAGACCAAAGTGTATGTATGCTATAACACTTTAAAACTAACAATGAATGAATAAAAGGTAAATCTGAGCTGCTGGAAGTACTGATGAAATCTCAAAATAAATTTGAACAATTTAACTGTGCTCTCATGGCAGTCAGTACAGAACACCCATGAGCAACACCAAGGTGAATAAAATAAGATATATTAAAACTGTCAAAATGAAGAATGTGGTCATTTCTGGAGGCTAAAAGCAGATGTTGCAGTATTTTTGTTTATAACTGGAGGCATTTTTACTGCAGCCCACAACAGATAAATATGCTGAATCATCCTGAGCCCTGTCGGTCCACCCATGTGCATTCCTTCTTAAATTTATTTTGCCCTAGCAGACATTAAAAAAAAATATTTTCTGCATTACCATAGCAGCGACAGAGGATGTTCTGGTTGCTCATTCAAACACTTCAGAGCGCTATGTAATTATCAGGATTGTTTTAGTGTGAGCTGCAAGCCAATTTTTATTCCACGGCATCATAAACTGCTGTTCTTTCAGGACATCCCGGATCACAAATCAGTGCAAAGGGAAGCTTTTAGTGTCAGTCGTCAAGCTGTTAGGTAAATGGAGTGAGACAGTACTTCAGACACAAAAATCATAAAAAAAAAAAAAAAAAAGTGTATTTCAAGCTAGGTTAAAGTTCAGTAAATGTAACAATTTGCTTTTAAACCTACAATATAATAATTTAATAAAAAAGTTATTATTATTATTGTTTTTAATGGTTTAAGGGGTCATGAATCCAGCCTCCTCCATTAAAAAAAAAAAAAACAAACTTTGAGCATCACCACCAAGACAAATATATATATATATTTTTTTTTTCATAACTGCATGTCACATTTTCTTGTGAGATGTTTTAAGTGTTTGTGGAAAGCAAAATAAGGTTAAACCAGATTACGTTATTATTATTATTATCATTATTATGTATTTTTGGTCTCTGCTTCCTGCTGATTTGCTGGTTTAGACAAAAAAAAAAAAAAACACTGTGATAAGTTTGTTTCTTGCCACAGATTTCCACCCAATTGCCCTTGATTTGTCATAAAACTGACTAATGTTCAGTCAGTAAATGGAAGAGTAAAATTTTTGAACAAATACTGTGTGGTTTATTTGTTTTATATCTGCACACACAGACTGAATGAAGGTAAAAGCAGTAGGATAAAAAAAAAAAGCTTTTCGGATGCCACAGGAATTTAATTAAGTGATATTGGCACACTCATCACCAACTTCATTTTCTTGTGACCTTGCCTGTACACAGCATTTTATTTTATTTTTCCATTGTGTGAAGGTAAAATAAAAGCCTTTTTGACATTTTTTGAAAGCTCACTGCTGGAGTTCACATTGCTTGTTTTTTTCTAGTGAAAGGGAAGATTGAGAGCTGTAACCATCAAGCACACACAGCACTGTTCTAATCCACATCATAAAGTCAGGTTGTGGAGAAATGTGTTTTGTAGAATATTTCTTCAAATTGGTGCAAATATTACACATTAACATCAATAAAAACATACTTTTTTTAAAAGATAAACCTTAACCTGAGAACTAACCTCCTTTAGTTTACGTTTCTGTAAACTAGACCTGTTTGTGCATTTTGTTTTTACATCATACACAAATTATTTACAGTAAAGTCCTGAATGAAATACATCCATGAAAAACTATAACCGGTTAATGTTTGTGATAACAGGTTTCACCTGGCTGTAAATCATATGTACAAAAATGAACAATAAAAATCTAATTAATTTCTATGTTGGTGTCCTTGTTGTGATTTTCTTTTATTTTTGAACAACAATAGTAAATCTTCAATGTATTTTTTTTCATGTAATGCTTGATTTTTGTTATTGTTGGGGTTAAATTTCCTTTATAAATAATGCAAGCCTCTCTCATAAACACATTGTAATAAACCTATTTTTGCACTTCATCCTCCTTGGCAAATCATTTCCCGGACATAAAAAAAAAAAAAATCCTGTGAAATCCTGTGGATTGCTTAAACAGACAATTTTACCATCTCATCATTTGTTCAAAGCGAAGCAGCTCTAATTAGTCTCAGAAAGACTTGTGCTTCCATGCTGGTGAATGCATGATAAATAATGACTTGGAAGAAAACAATATAATAGAGGAAATAAAGTCAGAAAATAAATGTAAGGGCATTTTTTAAACCTCAGCAGTGGCTGAAATACCATTTGTGCTTTCCTCAGGCTCCTACAACAGAGACTAAAACAGCATTTGAAGATGACAAACATTATCAAACTCCCAAAAAGTCATTTTTTCCCTCTACACCTGAAACACATTTCATAACCAGCGAGACAAAATGCTCAACATCAGTGAGACTTCCTGAATTAAAACAAATAGCTGGTGTTTGATTTAAAAAAAATCTATATTGAACTTAATTTGAGAAGATACAGTAGATATAAATTGGGGGACAGGGTGGACTTCATTGTGAAATCAGATTACTGTAAAGTTTATATGCATCAGATGCCTATAAAACAACAAGAAAAAAAAAATATCTATATATATATATAGATATATATATATATTTTTTTTTTTTCACGACGTTAAAAACAGTCTCAGCAAAAATACAATTGTCTGCCTTTGCCATTTGGCAATGAGTACCGTAATACTAAAAGCTACACACACTTTAGAGAATTGAGAGCTGGAATGGCTAGAGTCTGGTTTAGGGGAATATATGGGGGGGTACCCTGAAAAAAGTCTTCAGTCAGTGTTAATAACAAGAGATGAACAGCATGAGGTTTTTACTGTGATACCACTTCTTCTCACATCCTTTAAGCATGTCTTCTTGTATTGTTTCTCCTTATGTGGATGTCTGAGAGATTTGCGAGGACGAACTGTGAGGACACATTTGATGAAGGTGCTAAATTAAGCAAGCCTAGTTATGATCCATGTGGAACTTGTTTCTTTGTCACATTCCTCGCAAAACAAATCAAACTTAATGACGGTATTCCAGTCATCGTATGGAAAGATGCAATACCCCCTGAGCATTTGGTTAGTCCATTATATGGCCAACACAAAAACACACAACCATTCTATCACTCAGTGACTCCTAAGATCAAATCATATTTACTAGTTAACCTAACATGGCCATCTTTGGTCTGTACAGTTGTCATATATGAGCAAATGTATTTAGATAGAAAGAACATGCAAACTCCTTGGAGAAAAACCTGCACAACCAAGGTGCCAATCAGTTTGCTACTGTGAGACAGGATCACTAACCACCATCTCAACGTGATGCCCCCACTGTGATAAACATTAAATAGAAAGCAGTTACAACATAATGATGATAAACATTGCTCACATGTAATTGACAGCTCTGTATAATAAAAACACAGCTTGTAATATATTCTTCTATTCATGTAATAGGTAGTTTGGTCCTTAGAACCATGATAATATAGTTTAAAGTGTCCCGCTAGGTGACACAGCATCACCAAAATGCCCTTAATACCCCTACTAGTGTATATAGCAGATAAATAAAAGCAAACACCTAATTAGAGTGCAATTTTGGGTGACAACTGCAAGTGTGAATGAGTAGAAGATAAGAAAAATATGTAAAGGCATTTATAAAGCTCTTTGAACATTTTGCTGTTGTTTTCAGACACTATGAGTAAAATATGACCATCTTGTGTGCATCCATATAATGCTCTCATCACTAGCAGCTTATATGTTCACCTTGTCTGAGGCTGCAGGTTTTTTTTTACAATTAGCCAAGATCTGGTTATTCAACCGTAAGAAATGTTTGCACATTTTACTTTTGTTACTGTTGTGAAGCAGGAGACAATACAGATGTATCAAGTTTTAGCTAGACATATACTTTGTAATTAGCTGTCATTCCCAGCAACAATGACAACAGGATCCATGATTAGGCTGTGTCTGAGTGGCTAAAGCAGTAGTCCTCCAATTCAAGAGTTGGGGGTTTGATTCCACCAGCAGTCACATGCTAAAGTGTCCCTGGGGTAGATAATGAACCCCTCATTGCCTCCGATGTGTGTCCCATCAGTGTATGAATGTGATCTTAAGCACTGATTAGTCTTTGTGTAGATATAGAGTGCTGTATGAATGGTTAAATGAGGGCACAGATTGTAGTGTAAAGAAGTGAGTATACAGGTATTGATAAGATAGCAAGGTGCTATATAAAGACAGTCCATTTACCATTTATATTTATCTCCAAAGAGCTTACAGGCAAAAAATAAGTGGTCTCGACACAAACCCTTGATGGACCTCACAGGACATACCCAAATGAGAGCAGTAGACATTTCTGAACTCTACAGTGAAGGACATACTGTACATAACAAATCAGAACATGAACAATTCAGAGTCCCTGAAACCAACTGTCTTTCACATGACCAATTAAAATTATATGGGATGTTGTGTGCCAAAACTCACATTGCCAAGACAAGTTAAAGCTCGTGGGTCAATACAAGCTTTATATAATGTTGCTGAACCCAATAAAAGAGATGGAAAAGTTACTAACTTATTTTTAAAATGATATAAACTGGTGCAAAATCAAATATTTTATGGAAGATCCTGTATTTCAGATTTGTCAACAAGAAAACTCAATTATTGATCAACTTCAATAAGCAATATGAGTTAGCTCAAAGGCTACTGCAGGCACAATACCCAAGCAGCATTCCTTGTATTTTCACCCAGCATTCATGTATTTTCTTGAGCAGTAATCTTACGCGCATTGATCTGACAGTGACATTTGACCCTGACCTTTAATTTTTAATAACGTCTCTGACAGCAGTCACCAAATTAGTCTAATCCATCTAAATATTATTTTGCCTTTAACTCTTGTTTTAGTTTGTGTTTGCTTTCTTAGCACAGATGTTCTTCCAGCTTTCCCTTATCGTATGCTTTTCATTC
The DNA here is from genome assembly GCA_031762315.1 of Hypsolebias antenori. Taxonomy (NCBI): domain Eukaryota; kingdom Metazoa; phylum Chordata; class Actinopteri; order Cyprinodontiformes; family Rivulidae; genus Hypsolebias; species Hypsolebias antenori. The sequence goes on from JARVGS010010660.1 coordinate 5,882, forward strand.
CATCAGATGGGACTGATTGACAAGTAATCTGCTGCTGTGCTATCTGTTGTTGCCATGGATACTCGGTGACTTCAGGCATCATTTATAAAATCAGCCTTTATGTATCCATTTTCCACACACACATACACACACACAAACAAATTATTTGACCCTGGTAAGATATTTTAATATTCAATGTGGCAAGTACAATGAGACACAGTGGCCATGATTGCACAGAAGTGTAATATCACAATAAGAGCTGCAAATCAAAGCCAACCTGCCATTCACACATACTATTCTAAGTAAGTACTGGGGCTACAAACAATGGTACACATGTCTATGTCTAAAGGCTGAAGACTCAGACTGTCCTTGTTAGAAAGTCTGCAGTGTTGCAAAGGCAACACTGCTTTGAATGAAACATTCAGTTTTTTTTTTTCCCTGATAAGTGACATTTTACTGGAATACCCTGGTCAGGATGCAGAAGTAAATAGTAAATGGACTGTACTTATATAGCACCTTTTTATCTTATCGATACTCAAAGCGCTTTACACTACAAACTGTGCCTCATTTACCCATTCATACAGCACTCTACTAGATCTATACAAAGCTAATTGAACAAATCATTCTAAAGAGACTAATCAGTGCTATAAATCACATTCATACACCGATGGGACACACATCAGAGGCAACAAGGGGTTCGCTGTCTTGCCCAGGGACACTTGGGCAGGTGACTGCTGGTGGATTCAAACCCCCAACTCTTGCGTTGGAGGACCACTGCTCTAACCGTTCAGCCACAGCCGCCCACAAATAATGTAATACAGTATATTAAGAGACTGAGAAACAAGCCTAAAATTTTGAAGGAAAAAATGCATTTATATATACTGTACTGTATATATATTTATACTTTGACATGCCAGCAATGGGGAACCTTCATGGTTTTCAGCACCTTCAGAGAAGTCCTGATGATTTAACTCATAAGAAATCTACATTACAATTTTAATTCAGTAATTTTTTAATATACAGTACAATAATTATTTTCAGTCTAGTTTTTATTAATTTTTGCTATCTCCTATTTTCTGTAAACTACTGTGCAGCTGAGCAAGAATTATTAATATTATTATTACATATATATTTTATTTTTTTATTTTTTATGAATGAAAATACAGTTATCCAATCAGGTTAGTTAAAATGTTCTGTCTCCAGGCAGAAACATGTTTGAGGGAGCTCTCATTGGTCAGGACTTCACTGTGGTAAGTGACGGCACACTCAGCTCCAGGATGAGTTTGTTTTATAACTGACAGGAAAATAAACTAATCATAAGGCTGATATAGAGTGGGTGGGACCAAAACATGAGACCTAAGACTTCGGGAAGGCCTATAAGTGTTTTAGCACACACACACAACAGAACATAATTGTTCGGAGGGAGATGCTTGTCATCTTGGGACAGAAATGGGTGGACATTTCAGGTTATGTGTTCAGATGAGTTGTCCCTGTTTGTGTTTCTGTGTGGTATAGGGTCAGCATTTATGTTCAGCTTGTTGTTAGTGATGATTAAAAAAAAAAGATATGAGAAGTCAGATGTTGCACTTGACTAATGAAAAGAGGAGAAAGCCTTTTCTGTTATTGGGTTATGGAGTTGTGAAACTGAAAGTAAATTGATACAATCAGATGGTGACCCATGGTGTCTCCGGCGTTAGCATTTAATATGATGTTACAAGATCCTTACTGAAGGCGTAGCCTTATAGTCATGGTTCACCGCCCTATGCCAGGATAACGGAACTGGGGATGGTCTAAATAAAAGCTAATTGATTGTTCTGTTATTTGAAGTTTTTTTATGTTCTCTTATTTGAAGTATGTTTTAAAATTTAATTAATTTGTAATTGTATGTTTTTATGTTGTTAGACAGAATAACAGATGAGCGTTACAGCGAGTTGTACCTTTGTTCCTATTAAGGCCGTTTAAAACAAATCTGCTTTTAAAAGAGCTTCACTAAATAAAACAAGCTCTGTGATGATATAATAAATCAAAACTAACGCACGGAAGCATGCACACCCTCATTTGTGCTTAAAGCCACGCCTCTGAGCAGATTATGTCTTCAAATCTCACATGTTCCTGCAGCCAGAAGCTCATGATGGCTGTCCGTAGTTTACTCTGCCCAAGAGAAAAAGAAACCCAAAGAGAATACACGCAAAGTGACAATCACTGCAAGTTAACTGGAGGAAAGTTAAAGCGCAACATTACAGTTAAACATGGATCACTGTTTGGACGCTATAAGGGAGAGAGGAAAATAAAAATATAATAAAAACGAGGAATCACAAAACAGCTGCTGTGTGAGTCCTGTTTCTGTTTACCCAACAAGTCTCTTTTAGGATAAGGTTCTTATAGGTTCTCTTATAGGTTATAAGTTCTCAAGGTTCTTATAATCAAATAATGATTACAAAATGCTCTTGAGTGTAAACTCCACCAGGACTTTTCCCCTCAGCGTTCCTTTTATTTAAATACTCAAAACAAAATGCTGGATGAAAAAGTAAAGACGAAGATGTTAATTAGACTTTTAAACCCCTCAAGTCCTCCGTCTTTAAAAAAATAAAATCTGTATTACTGTCTCTTGGCCCTGCTCTCTGACATCTTGTTGTTTGCCTAATTTAGTTTGCTCGTGGGAGAAACCCAACATTTTTCATCGGCGTGGGTCTTCTTACTCAGCCAGCGGCCTGTGTAATTACACATGCAGCCATTCTGACAGTTCAGCTTGATGGAGGAGACACCGATGGGGGGTTTATCCACCCTCATTTGTAGGGCCTTAATTAGAGTCGTGCTTGTTTTGTGGTGACTGCAGAAATTAGCTAACTTCGGCTCTCAACATGAAGTCTGGCAAATGTATGAATCAGTTCAGAACAAACGAGCTGATTAGCAGATTCCACTGCTCATTCTCCAACTTTATGTGCAAACGTCAAAGATAAAGAGGGACTTTTCTAGAAATGTCATCAACATTTATCAGCTCTCAAATGCTTTTCTGGATGATTTGTATGTAGTTCAGTGAATTTCTGCTGGTTTGACTTTTATTTTCCTTTTAAAACTGAAATACGTTTACTCCTTGTCTAAGCAGTTTGTTTGTAAAGAAGCTCTGTCTTGCATGCTTCAAACATTTTTGTAGTCATTTTATTCCCTATTTTATTTAAGCATTAACATAAATACCAAAAGATAATTGTATTAACCTTTATTTATAATTTGTAGGAACTTTGTTTAACCAGAACATCATGTCTGGGATTTGAAGAGGAAGCAATAAAAATATAATTTTGTGTGGCGTTGCTTTAAATATTTAAATGTCTGAATTGTTAAAATTAACTGATTGTTTCACATTTAAATTAAAATGTCTTTGTTCTTCATTTTGAAAAAAAAGTGTGGAAAAATGATCTGTTCCAGAAATTAGTGTTTTTTTTGTTTGTTTGTTTTTTTACGTTATTTGTCCTCCTAAAATGGAGAGTGAATCATTTGGGTGCGTCACATCTGAATCCCTTCAACCACATATTATTCCTGCCAGTTTGAAGCTAATTTGCTCCATCATGGGAATGACATCACAAATATAAAATTAAAAAATCTGGGTTGTTTTGGGTTATTTTTGTGGATGACAGCTTTTGTCTGTGAGTGAGACCTCTGCACTGATAAAAAAAAAGGCCTTCAGATTTTTATTTCAACATTTACATCAGTTTTATAACATCTTAACCTACAGTTTATTTTGCCTTCCTGTCTGTCCATCCTTGCAGGACCCCAGGAGCAAACACAAGTTCAAGATTCACACATATGGCAGCCCGACCTTCTGTGACCACTGTGGCTCGCTGCTGTACGGGCTCATCCATCAAGGAATGAAATGTGACAGTGAGTATCTCCATCTCTGTGTGTGTGTGTGTGTGTGTGTGTGTGTGTGTGTGTGTGTGTGTGTGTGTGTGTGTGTGTGTGTGGATGCACCTGTGCTGGGCTAATTTAAAATCTGGGTCCTAATGAGGACAGATGGGAATACCCTGCTACTGTAAGACGCTACGTCACAGCCGCAGCTCAGATCACTGCCCCGTCCTCAGAGTCTGTGCTGCCGTTCCTTCCACCCACACTTTTCTTTCAATTCTTTGAGTGAAAGACCCCAACCACGCCTTTTCATCCCACTCTTTTATCACGTTACTTTTGTCTCATATGTCCCATGTTGTGCCTCTTGTGTCACCTCTTCCCTTCTGTTGCCACGCTCTCTCCATCCATCAATCTGTACACCCATCTGTGGGGCTCCGGTGGTCCTCTAATTGCAGATGGTAATGAGAGCGCACCAGAACAAATTGAAGTAGGGAGACCGCAGCGATTACGAGCTGCTCTTGTCTCCTCCCAGCCTGACAACTACCAGGAGGACAGGAGGGGGAGACAGCAGGACGCACAGGATTGAAAAACAGTTGGAGGAAGATCTTTATGCTTATGAAGGTCTATCACATGTCAGAACACAGCACTAGTTGTAAAACTTACAAACAAGATTTGGTATTTTTGAATTTCTGTACACAGGGTCCCAATTGAACAAAAGTATAAAATGTAAAAGGAAAACAGTAAGAAGATGTAAGATAAGAACTAAGAAATACCTTAACTAAAACCACGCTAAGCACTAATAGTACAAAAATAATACGCCAAACAGCAACACGAAATAGAAATTAGAAATATTTTGATAAAGACAATTTAACATATTGTGTTATTTTTTTTCCATTGTTCCTACTTTGTGCTATTTTAGTCATCATATATCAGAATGTTCAGCTCATTCAGGAGCTGTGTGCCATGACTTTAGTTTTTTAGAACGTTAAAATTAACTTTATTTACAAATATTCACTCATATAAATACATTGAAAAAAAATCTTCAAATCCTTTAACAATCTTTTATGAACTGCTTCAGCACAATTTTTGTCTCTTTTGTCTTCTAAACTACATTTAGCTTTTCGTTAGCATTCTGCTTCATTTAGCTTGAACTTAATTTAGTTTGAACTTATTCAGAATATTTCAGTAAAGTCATTCAGCTCTCAGCATCTTCACTGCATTTTTACTGAATATACAATTTCTCTAGTTTCCTGAGTTTTCATCTGATCTGAGATTTGCATCTTCCTCGTCTGTTTAGAGTTCCTGGTGACTGGATGAGCATCCTGATGAGTCAGCATGCAAAAACGTGGAAAAAAATAAACTTGACCATTTTACTGAGCTCGGCAGTTTTGTGAGCTACATCACATCTTTCCTTCCCAAAAAATGTCAGATGGGTAAATTTGAATGATGCTCGGTCTCACAGTTTGGTGTTTTACTCCTAAAGCGAGATTGATGATTTTAATACAGAAGCCACCTGCTTTTCAATATTACACATCTTTTATTTTAGTTTGTTTTGTTGGTAATTTGATTTATTTGAGCCAATTTGTAGCTTGTTGTTTAATTTTCTTTTTTAAAGGAGACAAAATTTGACCTTTTGAAGAAAACAGTTTTATTCTAAATCATCAAGTAATGGGATAACTTGATGTTTAAGTAATTCTGAAACTTAATAGTTCATCTCCCCATGCTGTGATCAAAGGCCAGGTTAAATATGGAAAGCATCGCTGGCCTGTAATCAACTATTATCTTTGTTGTGTTTATTATTATTATCTAGTATCTGTGTTAAACCTCTAAATAAACTCAAAAGTGTTTTTTTCCAGGTTTCAGCTTTTATTTTCTTAACTACAGCAGTTCAGTATAGCTTCCTGTTTTGTTATGTTCTAGTTCTTATCCCATAACATCACACTCCTCAAACTATTTCTGTTCTTTGTCCTCAGAGGCAGAGAATTATTTATGATGTCTTGCAAACTGCATGAACCTTGTTAAATTCAGAGGAATGTGAAAATACACTTATCTTTACATATCTTTGTATTTCTGACTCACCTTTAGTTCTGTTGCACTAAAAATGGATTTTATTTCAAAGATTCAACAAAGTTAAGTCAGGTCCTCTGGACTTTTTTTAAAAAAAAAAAACATTTCATCTTTCAGCCAAAGGACTTCATTAGTCCAAAGAACCACAACAAACTCAGTCCCATAAGTATCACACTCACAAAGTGGGCCAACCAGTTTCATGGTGATAAGATGGTTTCTGGAGTCCGCCCTCTCCCCCATCAACCCGTCTGTGTGGCGTAATCCATTGAACTACATGTTACCACTAGAGGGCAGCACATGTCTGAGGAATATGTTATGACTCATGTAGAGTGAGGCTGTACATTAACGGGGAATAAATGAAATGGCTGAATGCTGACCGGTGGCTGCAAACATTATTTGTATAAGAACCCAACACGACATGGTCAGAAGTGGGATTCGAACCCACGCCTCCTAAGAACCCAACACGACAGTCTGAGGCAGCCATGGCCAAAGTGGTTCAAAACATAGACAGGGGAGAGAGTGGACTCCAGAAACCATTGTATCATCATCAAACTGGTTGGCCTATTTGGACTGATGACATCCTTTGGATGAACGATGAAACGTTTCAACAAAAAGGAACCATCCAGAGGGCCTGACTGGACTTTGTTGGATTTATTACCTGGATTAGTGAGCAAGAACTTTGATGTTTCAAAGATTCCACACACAGAAGTGGAACGGCCCTAGCACAAGGCCCTGTTCAGGTTAACTTAACCATCTGTTCGTCTGCTTTCTGTCTCTTTTCTAGCCTGTGACATGAACGTGCACAAGCAGTGTGTAGTCAACGTGCCAAGCCTGTGCGGGACGGACCACACGGAGCGCCGGGGACGGCTCTTCCTCAAGATCGAGGTCAGCGGGGACAGGCTACACATTACAGGTTGGTTTTAATCTCTACCTGTGAAAAACCCGCCTGCAGCAAGCGCCTTAGTCCCAGGATGACGTTCGTAAGCAGGGCCCAGATGAGAACTGAATAAATGTCTGGTTTTATGTCTTTTCACAGCTTTGGGCTCCTTAAAGTAGCTCATTGATCAATGTTGTTGTTGTTGTTGTTCCTGGGCATGGGGCTACCGCTGCACATTGATTTATAATACAGTTTTTTATGGTTGCAGAGGCACAATTTTAATAACACTGTTTGTTTTTCCCCGACACTTCATGCAGTTAGCAAAATCACACACCCAATTAGCAGAACGCTCCAGATGTTATGCAAAATGAAACATCTTCGTAATAAGTCAAGTCAACTCTATTTATAGTGTACATTTAAAACAGGAGCTGTTACCAAAGTGCTTAACAATAACAAGAGTGAGAGCAAAATTAATGGAAAAATAACATCATTAAATAATGGACCCTGAGTCTGTTGAATAAAGTAATCAATCAAAAAAACCTAAAAACACAGAGTAAAAATACTAAATCAACTCACTGTGTGAAATGCCAGAGAAAACAGATGTTTTTAGCAGAGATTTGAACAGAGGAAGGGAGGTGTCCTGCTTAATGTTGGGGGGGTGGGGGGGTGGGGTGGGGGTGGGGGGGGGTTGCAGAAGAAATTTGCCAAAAATATATATTCAAGACCTTACATTTTACAAGTTGAACAAAAATAATAATAATAATCAAAATAAGAACTACACAGGAACTGCCAAGGCACCAAAAAGAAATGTTGATGTCAAAGTGAATCCTTTTCACTGTTCTCAAGTACCAATATATAACAATCAATGTCACTATCCTTATATTTGTATTTCATACAACTTTTATCAGGATAAAACAAAAATCATATTTAATCAATATTACAATTTTAAAAGATAAAAGTCCTAAATGTTTCCAAGCTCCTTCAAACTATTTAAACCTTCTCAAATAATACCTACATTTATGTAAAACACAACTAATGTCCCAAGTTTTAGCTTAACTAAAAAAAAAAAAATCTCTGAAGCTGTTTTGCCACTTCTCACTAATCTGAAAAAAGTGTTTACTGAAAACTACACTAAATCGAGTAAGACAAAAAAACATTTTAAAATAAAAAAAATAAGAGCATTATAGATCAGAGTGGTACCTTATGAATGGTCTGCTTGTGACTCTCCTTCTTCTTTTCCTCCTCTTTTCGAGCCTGTACACCTGCCATGCGCCGATCCTCGTCCTGAAAAGATAGCTGGTGCAATCAGAGTCTCGTTCCATTCATGAGTTGTAAATTATTCAAGAGGGACGGATGAGGGGAAACAAAAAGCCGCTGTCTGGAAGACTCATTTCTACACCAAATATTAAACCACAATGAAGGCTGGGAGGAATTCTCCCACTGGCCGGCTGTACCACAGGATTATCTGTCTGATTTTCTATCTCTAATAAACTGAGCCCAGCTGTTGTTGAAAGGCAGGACTCCCAGAATGCAATGCTGCCAACACAATCTAAGAGTGCTGAATAAGAGGAAGGGGATATTCAGCTGTGACAACGCATCAGTCTAATCAACAGAGGCTGAATTGGGTTAGTTCATACAGTTAAGCAAACACTTGTGTGGGTAAAAATCTGTTGGTTTTATCATTTTGATGTTAAAGTTTATGGGAACTAAAGTACTTTTGAGTGAACAGTAAATTGTCAGTTCGGCATTTTTCCTCCTAAAATTAAAAATCTCAGACTGCCTTAAACAAATAAATTGTATGCACTATATTATTAGTTTTTTAATGTATGTACAGTAACAATCTTATATGTTACTATCAAATATTTGTATTGCCCTGTTATTAATTACAGTTTTTTTTTTTTTATCATCTTATATTTAAGTTACTGTGATGGACTGGAGACCTGTCCAGAGTGTACCCCCCCTCTCACACAGGGACTGCTGGATGGGCACCAGTGACTCCCACCACGCAGAAATGAAGAAGGGGGTCAAAAAGAATGGATGGATATTTAAACTAATCAATGAATATATTTTCTGCAAGGTCTGTTTATGGGTTAATTGAACAAACATCCTCTTTCTGGTCACTCATTTGTGACAATATTAACCTTAAACTTCATAAGTAATAGCCAGATCTGCCTCCAATTAGTTAAAGATCTTGACAGAGTAACGATGCTGCTGCATGGAAGGCATTACAAACCAGTTGAGGACAAAGATTGCTTCTCATGACTAATTAAGAAAAAAGAATCACTGAAAAGAAACCGCCTCACTGGCAGCAACTTTGCTAACAAGGTTTTACAAGTCCCTGCTGTCACTGAACTTGGAAACTGATAACATTTACCTTAAAAATCAAGTAAAAACATGACCAAAAAGGTTGTAATTTGAGCTACAAGTTGTATTTTTTTTTCTCTATGTATCAGAACTATGTTTTGAGGGCAAGGTGTGTGGGATTTTCAAATTCCTTTAATGTACAAGCTCAGACCTGGGCGCTTCCTGCTCAACTTCTTCTAAATGCATGTTGATCATTAGCTGTAGCACTTTTCTGCCACACTGTATAAATACAATGACATCATCTGCTTCAGGAACAAACACTGTTTTGCTAATGTGACAAAAGATAATGCAAAGTGGCAATACTTTTCTTAATGTTATATAAAGTCACTGACTCTTTTGAACCTCTCCTATTCAACAAACAAATATGAAATGTCTTGTGCCAATGATGTAGACCAAAGAATATCACTGAACTGTATTACAGTCTGGAGTTGCCTGAATAACAAATGGGAGTTCATACTAAGTTCCATTTGGCCTTATTGTAAAAGGATGGAGTCATCTTTGATCATGAGTATATTTGGATGATTAAATTCAGATGCCTTTATTAAAAACATGCTTCCACATTTACAGCTAGTTTATCTATTTCAAACACATACAAAAGAAACTTCAGTATCTTCATAGTTCGAGTCTTACTGTGATGCGCTTCATGTCCAGCTGTCTGAGATGAAGCACACAGCGCAGGACGGCCTGCTTGTACCATGTCTCCAGGGCTACAGGATTCCCATCCAGGGTGAGCTCAGAAAGGGAGCGCGACTCTCCGAGGCAGGCTAGCTGATCAAAACTACAAATGAGGAAACATGTTGAGTTTTCACACATTATGACTAGCAGCACTAGAAAATATAAACCTTAGCACAAATTTAAATAATTACATGTTACTAAAACCCACCATAATAAATAGAAAATGCAACTGAGCAGACATCTGGCAGCCTGAAATTACTCATGTGAGACACACTGGGAAATAAAGTGGAGATTTCATCTTCACTATTAAGTTATCATGGACTTGGTGAATCAGAAACTTAACAATCAACCATGAAGCAGTTAGAAATACTAATATGCAAAAGTACTGTGCATTACATCATACGTTAAAGTAATATGTGCAGGACCAAATTTGTGATCATTTCTCCAAGGTACCTTACTGGGAAAGCTGAGCACACCAAACAAAAGTCTGTGCTTTGTCTCTCTACCCAGCAACAGAACACAATTGATGTCCTATCAGCATTACATCTTATCAAATGGCACATGCAACATGTCTATAATACAATCAGATGCAGTGTTTCAATTAGAAATATTTGGCTATATACTAAAATAATAAAACTGAGAAGAAAAAAATGCATAATAAAATTTGTTAAACAGATATTAAAGTTTGAATTTGTCACTGCAAACTTTTGTGGCGCTTAAAAGAAAAATACGTGTTCCTTTTTATTTTAATTGTTATGAGTGGATGTGACCGTGCATTTGATGTTGAATTAAACCGACACTTGAACAACAGGGCTGGCATGAAGTGTCAAGTCAAATCTAACACAGCACAAGGTGACCATGAGGAAGGAGGCTGTCCCTCACTGAATCCATCATCCTGCTTCACTCTGGGACCTTCACTCTGTTTGGCTGCTAGGCTAAGTCAAGAAGATAGAATTTAAAGATGCTAAAGCTGTGCTACAGATTGGTGTTTGTGTTCACACATGGCAAACACTTTACCCATTATTGTATCTTTGTTTTCTGAATAACTTTAAATGGTTATACGAAGCATTTCTCAGATAACAGCCTGATAAAGACTGAAACAAAGAACCTGCTCTAGCCTGGTGTCTTCAGTGTTACAAAAACTGCCCACTGCAGTAAACTTGAACGTGTGGCTGTAAGAGTTTGTGTGCGAGTGATGCCAGGCTTCCCAGAAGCTGCCAAGTCTTAGGGGAGGGGACGTGGCACTGTCTGGCCACCATCCCTGTCCCTGCTCTGTGGGAATGAGGGAGTTAAGCAGGATAAGCTCTTACCTGATGATGTTGTTGCAGCTGAGAAAGAGACGCTGCAAACAGGGCAGACGGTCCACCTCAGTCTACAGAGAGAAAGAGAGAGAGGGAAGACAGAGTGATGGGTGGATGTAGAGAAGAAAAGATGCTGAGGATGAGGGTACTGCATCGTCACAGCTCTGCTTCCCTCTCCATTCCCTCAGTCACCTTGTAGCTGTGTGCTCTAGCATTCAGCATCCCCATCCGCTCTGCGCATGCACCCACACACACATACTGTACGGCATGCTGCCTTGTCTGCACATGGAGAGGAGGGGCAACAGTGAGAGAACATGAGCGAGAGAGCATGATGAGAATAAGAGAAGGGGGAATGCGCTAATGCAGAGGTCTTCTGCTGCAGGAAGCTAACGCTAACTGGAACATCTACACATCCAGCAGCACAAATCGCTAACAGTATGGCACCGTATGATCCAAAATCTCTAAATGGGGTGAATCAATACAAGTCGCTTGAGGCGACAAAGTGCTTTTACTGAGAGGCAAGCTCGGTTTTAAAATCAATGCTGGTTTAGTGAGGGGGCAGGGTGAAGAGCAGCAGCTGGCCAGCTGGCATGCTGACCTGGACAAACAGGCACAAAAGCAATGTCAGAAACATGGCAGCTAATCAAACGCCCAAGTGGAAGAACTTCATGTTCACTAGTGTCTAGATCTATGCTGTGTGACTGTGTGTGTGTGGATGCTTTTAGCATCACACATGCTAGAAGCAACAATGACCCTCCCAGCAGCAGTCTCAATGAGCTGTGTCAGCATCCACCCAGCCACCGCCCAGCTTCCTCCTGCTGCCAGTCTAACAGGCGATGCTAGTTCCCCTGTAGAGAACAATAAAACACTGCAGCAAACTCGGACAAGGATATCCACACCTAACTTTGTGTTAGTTGTCATTGTCAGTTTTGCTTGCATGTGTACATCACTACATGAATAATAAATTGTTAACCAGCTGGTCAATCAGCTTTGCTAGCGAGGGCGCCCTGCTTTTAGTTTATGAGCCAGCCTGCCTAATGCTCAGAGAGCATAACATCTGTTAGAAATTAATGTTGAACATCATGCAACTTTTACGAATACGTTCACTGCAGCTCAACTTTAACAGAACCAGAGTGAATTCATCCATCATGTGTTAACTTATCACAGCCTTCAAGGTGTTTCAAGACAGAAAGTGCAGAGGAAAGTGGATAAATGGGTAGATGGAGCAGTAAAGCTGGAGTCTTTGACTTGCTTGTTCTCCTCCTTTAAGTGAAAAAGAATAGGAGTCAGACACTAAATGAGTTGTCCATGTTTATATTGTCAAGATGGATGGGAATTTCAAAGATGGGTTGAGTTTGGCTCAGGTTTTTAAAATGGTTTTAGAATTTAAACTTGTAGAAATAATGTATTTTGAATTAAAAAGAAGAAATTTAAAGAGAAGCCTGTTTAAATCATCCACTGAGACTTACTGGCAATTCATGTCAAAAGTGTTTATTTTGTTTACATCTAAACTCAAAGTAAAGCTTGGATTTCAATTCAAGAGTACTGTATCATAAAAGAAGTGACTATAATTTTATCATATTAAATTAAAGGTTTTAAAAAAAATGTATCTGTGAGCTCAGTTTTTATTTATTTATTTATTTATTTATTTATTTATTTTTGGAGCACTCAAACATTTGCAAAATGCTTAACTGACATTTGAAAACTGTCAAAAACTAACATCTGGTTTTCAGTGGATTTTGGTTTTAACTTGACTATAGATCCTTTGAAGGTCTTTTTATATTTTAAGTTATTTATTTATTTGTTTATTTTGATGGGTGAAAAAGCTGTCATGGTCAGAGTCCACCTTTATAGATTAATCTATAGTTTACATCAGACTTTAGCTTCCCACAAACCTATACACAGCTTGAGCCAATAGGTTTTTAATTATTAAATTGATGGATTATTGTTCTCACTGTTATCGTTAGCATAAAGTGCCATTTTACAATACAAGAAGCAAAAGCAAAAAGTGAAAACTGAGAGTTCATTTTTTTAACATAGTTGCTGTGTAATGCTACATTTTGTGCTGCAAAGACAGTTTCTGTGTCTTTTGAAAAAGACACGTGTCACTTTCGTCAGTCCTGACGTGCACCTCTTCTCTAAAGCCTTTGTCTGTGTGAGCCGCTGTGTGGATGCTGGTGGAGCAGCAGCTGCAGCATAGCTACTGTCTTAGACTAAAAATAGAAGGCATGTCTCAGACACAGTGATGTCATCACTGAGCTGGTGAGCCACCACCAATGTGGTCGCTTTTTTCAGACAACCTGATCGATCAGAACCAATCAGCTGATTGGATTCACTGAGGTTCTGCACAGCTGTGCTGCTTTGTGTGCGTTTATGTTTGCCTGCCTGTGGGTGTGGATTTTTCCGATGTGTCCGTGCCTTCACCTCGTTATTCCTGCTCCATCCTCTTTTCACTGACAGCTTGCGTGTCTTTGTTTTTCACACTAAACACCAGCAGAGGCGTTACTCCACTAACCTCTCATCCAGGCTGTCAGTGTTGTATTCAACACACATTACAAAGAGCTGTTCGAATCCACAGAGTTTGCGTGGTGCCTAATGGCTTTATTCAAAGTGTGAGCCGTTGAGTTGTGTGACAGTTCTTTGAATAGAGCAAACATGCAATGTGATCTTAGCTGGCACACATCTGGCCTCTGCTATTGTGCTCTGCAATTCCAGATGTTCTACCTTGCACTGAACTCAACAGAGGTCACATATCCATCCAAATGTTTTGCTATAGGCAGTTGTTGACTGGAATGGGATTTCATTTTTGGTTTTTATTAGCAGTTTTTATTTAAACAGGCAAAAATTATTTTAAAAAAAAATTATCAAAACATGTTCACTATTGTTTCCACTGCTAATTAATCAAAAGTCCAAAATGTACCATCAATATTTGCCTGAACCTATAGGGCAAACTCTTTGTCTACTCTGATATTCTTGGCTACAAACTGTGACAGCATAGTTAAAGGGGGGAAACGCCTAAACTAATCAATCAAGAGTAAAATACTAAAGGGCACGGCAGATGGTTTACATTTATCATTTTGAGGCTGCTTAAGTCCAGGTCATTATATTAAACCAAATTTAAAGGTGAAAAAATATAAGAGATATATTTTAGTCTGTGGTTTGTTTCAGCTTTTTGAAACCGGTCTTTTTGACATAAAGATGATTTGCACTATGACATTTATCAAACAGAGTAACACTGGAAGTGTGATGAACCTGTGTAAATAGTGTAAACACCTACATGAGTCATAATCAAGTCTGAAACCAGAAACTTGGCAGCTATTCAAGTCCATATTTTAAATGTTATCTTCCTTCCCTTTGATAAAAAAAAGGAAAAACCAGAGCACCTGGAGGATGGTTATTTACTTTGTGTCAGATGGAAGCTACTTGGCAGCACACACTGCTAATGATGGGAAAAGGTAAAAATCCAATGGGTTGCACTTCTTTCCTTTCCTCTGAATCAACTAAAACCTTACATCCAATAATTAGAATTTGTAGGCAGCGGGCAAGGCAAGTAAGGGGAAAGGGTTTCAGGTAATATACAGTATCCAATTTACTTTGTTTCATGTTTTATTCCTGAAAAAAAAAAGATGGGAAGGGCTTAGATGATTTGTATACAAATGAAGGAGCCTGTTCTGGCTTGCAATGCTCTGTTTATTAGATTAAAACTATGGAAACCAAGGGAAGTGAATTTCCATGTTGAGAACCATCAGTTTCTCTTTCACTGCTCTGAGAAGTCAGTGGGAGGTTGTGGATAATGATCTACGGCTCCCTGGGTAACAAAAACACCACACACTTTAATACAAACATTCTATTTCTGTGTTTGTTTTTTGTTTTTTTTTTCACTGTTAAAAACTGTTAAATGTGACCAGATAACTGTGAAAACAAGCCATAGGAAATTTGGTCCAAATGGACTGACATGATAATGAAGGATGAGTGGTGCTACTAGCACCTTTATTCTGTGAAGAACATTTTCCTACAAACTGTGTTCGCTTTTTCATCAAATACAGAAAATAATATTGTAGCATATTTTCCTGCAGATGGATAGGATTTGGTAATAAGACACATGACATTGTGTATTCAGACTGAAAGCAGCTTGTGATCATTACAGCCCTGAGTCGATACTTCTGTGTGATGCATTAAGAACAAATACAAAAAAAGCTGAAGCAAACAAGTAAATTCTAGAAAGAAAACCAGAACGTGTCATCAGAAGTCTTGTGTTCTTTACTATTTCTTCAGCTTTTTTATGTTTCAGAATGTTACAAGAGGAAAAAAGAAATAACGTGTTAGTTTTAACTCCAACAAAGTTCAGTCAGATCATCTGGACAGTTTCGTTTTTGTTGTTGAGATGTTTCGTCCTTCATCCAAAGAACTTCATCAGTCCAAGGACCCACAAACAAACTCAAACAGAGGAGTCGACAGGGGAGAGGGCGGGCCCCAGAAACCATCTTATCACCAGCAAACTGGTTGATCCACAATGTGAGTGTGCTGCTTGTGAAATTGAGTTTGTTTGTAGCTCCTCAAACTGCTGAAGTCCTTTGGATGAAGGACGAAACGCTTGAAAAAACTAGTAAATAAAAATGCCCAGATGACCTGAATGAACTCTGTTGGATTGTTTTGCCTGGTTTATTTGAGAATGGACTTTCATGTTAGTTTTAAATCCTACTTGCAATTTTAATAATTTAAATAAACAAAAATATGACTGAATGACCGGAAAAGGAGAAAAGCACAAAGCCCCTGATTAGTTAAATATGAGACTGTGTTGACTTTGAAAAAGTGCTGCTTCCCCTTTACAGGAATGAGGAAAATAGCATGCATGCAGTGAATACAACCTTAACCTGTCAATGAGGAAGCAGTCGCTCACCACAACAGAGATGCAGTTGTGCTGTAGGTTTAGCTCACTCAAAGAGTCCAGGCCCTGCACGTTTTCTACTCTGGAGATGTGGTTTCTTGAAAGGTTCAACACTTGCAGCTCACTCAGGTGAGAGACGTTTTCTATCCTGCAGATCTAAATGAAAGCACGGGGTAAAAAATGGAGCAAAGGAAGCAATAAGATGTTAAGCAACATTATAGGTAATCAAATTTTATACGTCATAGGAAGGCTGGCTAAAGATAGTTTGCAAACAAACAGATATACTGTATACGTTTGTGTTTTTGTGATTCTTCATCAAGCCTTAACTCCATTTTTTTTTTCATTCAAGCTTTATTTAGGCAGGTTAATCCCACTGAGCCTCGAGGACTCATTTATAAGAGAGACCTGATTTCAACAAAGAATGATGGCAACAGTGGACAACAATAGACAGTCATAAACGAGGCATACAGATATTTTTTTAACCTTCAAATGATCAAAAACATGCAGTTAAGAAAAACTTAACAGTGAAATGTTACATGCTTTCCTCAAACTTTCTGTCTCAAAGAAAAGGTTGGACCCCCCGTGACATTTTAAATAGTTCAGGAAATTCTCCAGGGGCCCTTTATCCATATAATGCACAGTCATGAAATAGATCAGACAGGCGTCAAAGGTTCAACAACGAAACCTTAAAATGTCTAGTTACATTAAAAAAAAAATACACTGAAATAAATCAGTACCAACACCAAGTGGTTTCAAGGTTCAGTTTTAAAATGATTGCATGCAAATAAACTAACATGGAACGCAGCGAGGGTAAAAGTCTTGGCTCTTTAAGTCAATTTAAACCAAACTTTTGTTGATTGTCTGCAGCATTGCTTAAGATAAATAATAAAGATGAGTGGAAAAGGAGCATAGTGTTTTCCTCGTGAACTTTTAGATTCTGGAAACTGGTGTTTCTCAAACTACAAAAACCTCAAATAGTCACATGATAATGTTAAAAAGGGGAACAGTTTATGTCACAATCTCTGCAACATCACTAACACCAGACAGCATAGTCTTGTAAATATTTATGAATGAATGATGAGGAAACTGAATTTGGCTTTTAGGCATACTGTATTTGAAAAAAAGGGGGACAAAATCTGGTGAAGTAAAATTACATTTACAAATGTAATTTCAAATTGTTTACTTTTATTAGTTTACAAAATGCTATGTAACTTAACAAGAGGGAAAAGCTGAATCAAGTTCATATTTGGTGTGATCAACCTTTGACTTTAAAACAAAATTTTGTTCCGAGCACACAAAGTCAGGAACTTTGGATTTTGAAAGGAGCTAATAATCATATGTTGTATCAATATGTACGGTCAGTAACTGAAACATCTGTGGTTGGTCTTCCAAAATGTTTGAAGCAACCTCCTACCTGCTGCCTTAAAAACTGCTTACCTTGAAGATGTGTTGCCATTTCAAAAGCATCAATTTATATTGAAGATGTGAGTGAGGAAAATGAGGGGGATGTTTTTTCTCCACTCTTGTACATTTATATTTGCACTCATTGAAAGTGGGGCACCAGGTCTACTGACCAGTAGTAACAAGTTACAGTATTATATTTTATGAATAATCAACCATTAGATTCCCCCTTGAATATTACCGGTAGCTAAAGCTGAATTTGGAGTTACAGGGAATTTCTTTCACAATATTTATGCTGAATGAGGAGGAAACTGGATCTGTCTTTTACAATGCTAACACAAAAATGCATAACCAAAAATAGAATCAACAACATTAAACAAATGTGGACAACACAAATTATTAAGGATAAAAACTTAAAGAATAACTAGTTTGAAAAAAGCAGTTAAGCAATTACTAAAATCATAATTAACAATCTAAACAATATAACAAAGTTAAGTCAAGTCTTCTGGATGGATTAAAAAAAAAAACTTGAAACATTTACGGGTAGTCTTTTATCCAAAAGACTTTGTCCGTCAGAGGAGCTGACGTGTCCATTTGTCACCTCCTTACAATGTTGTTCTTGCTAGTATCACTCAGCCCTCTGTGAATAGCAAGCGGACATCAGGGCACTAACAATCTGACGTTAAGCTGATGGTCCTTCTTTTGCATGTGGTTCAGGTGCAGGTGAATTGCCACTGTGAACTGTTTCCCCACTCTGTGGGTAAGATGGCCATTGCAAAGTGGGAGGGCATCATAACTCTGATCTGATCTAAATTTATTTATTTATTTATGCTAGCACTGCTTAAAGGTCCTGGTGTATTGCTGCACCATCATCTCCGATATTTTGTTTTAAATTTGCTCATTTTGTGTAACGCCATCCAGTTTGCAGTGAATCCTCTGATCCGCCAATAAAGACAGAAAGGTCTGGACCTCACATAGTTAAATAAGACAACAAGAGGGAGCATTGGTCACGTGACTTTGTGATTCACTGGAGGAACGTGAGTCATGGTCAGAGAGGGCAAGCATCTGGACTTAGCATTGTTGTAGATACTGGCGAAGGAGCCGACAGTAAGGGCTGATTATGTAAAAATTGTATAAAAAAAAACATTGGTGATAATTTTTATGTAATAAAATGTACATAAGCTATCTAATGTATATAAAATGTAAAAATGCCACAAAGCTGTGTGTGCTGCAGTTGTATCAACTAATGAAAAAAGGGAAAACATCTCATTTCACAAGAAAGCAAATTTTATCTTATTTAGCTCAATGTGACAGTGATCTGACCATATCTGAAGCTAATATTCTAACCATTTAAAATTATAATTAACTTGTAAAGTCAATGTGCAGTAATCACTGTTAACTATTTAACTGGCTAGTAGATATTAGCTCCTGTGGCTTATATTGTTATACAGAGTGCACTATGCTGAAACATGCTACAGTTTAGCACAACTCATTAAATAGTACAATCTGGTCTTGCCTCCAATATATGTAAAAATTTACAAAGTGTAAAATAATAATACATATTTGACCATTTTCAGGTTTCCATTACACAAGCCTGACCTATTGAGAAGATGGTTACTCAATATCAGTAGACAAGTTTCATCCTTCTGAGTATTATCAGGTATGCTGTGAACATTTTCTGTTGACTACATAACAGGTAAATAATAATAAATATACATTACATGTATACAGTACTATTACAAATTTCCCTTTACTGTAATTTCTGATTTGTGTGTGTTCTTGACTGACTTTGGGTCTAGTTTGGATCATCATTACTTATAAACAATATATTTCCTTATATATCATCTAGCTGTTTTACATGATTGTTAAATTCATAAAGTGATTATCAGTTATAATAATTTATTGTTAAAAAAAATTGCAAATAATTTGTGACACAGATCCAGTTGGGCTTGCTGTTAATCAAATAAGTTGCTTTGACGGCTGTGAGTTGTTGCCCCGTTCGGACGTCATCTTTGCTTGCCCGTGATGACGCAGATGCAAGCAGTGGACGGGATAGGGATTGTACCTCTAGTTGTCTTATTTAACTCTATGAGACCTAGTACTATTTCTGAAGCTTCCATATTGAAGTAGAAGCTAGAAAACTTGAAAAAACTAACCAACTGGGCAGGTCATCCAGTGACGTAGCTCTGCTGGCCAATCAACGGCTGCTGCCTGTTTATGTCAAAATCGTCACCTCAGAGCAGTTAGCTTCGGCTGACTGGGGGTGGGTACCCACAGTGGGCAGGCCCTTATCTAGTCCAGTGTAGTGCAGAACTGATGAGTGTTGAGACAATGGCATAGTACCATAGGTCTCAGCTCCTTACCAGGTCAGCGTTGCGAACCAGACATCACTCTCACTGGTTTTTCTGAAGGTTGCTGGCTGATTAGACTAGGATATGCCACAGGGAGAGGACAAGCCATGCCGGGATGGAGTGTGATGCCCAAGGTAGCCAAAAGTTACTGTGACTACTTCAAAGGTCGATGAAGAGGCTGGTGAGAAGGTCTGCAGGCAACAGGCAATCTTCAGCCAGCTTATCTCCAAGCCAAAAAGTAAGTCTTGTAGTGAAGAAAACATTCTATCTTTTGTAATTACTGGAACTGTTTCTAACAACATTTGTTATTGAGAAAACTTGTTTTCTTTGCTCAGGAATAAATGAAGATGAACATCAGACAGAAGCATCAGCATGGGGATATGGATCTGAACATGTCTCAGAAAAATGCTTTGTCAGAAGTGTCAGCTCTCAGAAGTGTTTTGGGGATCTCTCAGACGTCTTGACTCTCCTCTGACGTACAAAATTTCCTGCTCAGAACACTTTCACAGAAGTGTCTCTAAAAGCCAAGTTCTTTTATGAATGACAAAACTGATAATATATTAAAACATATAACATTTCACATGATTTCATAAAAATAATTACAAATAATAATCAACATTAATCACTTTTTAAACATGACACTCAAATAAAAGTCTTAATTTTATTAATTATTTATTTGTTTGTTTGTTTCTCAAAAACTAAGATAAAAGAGTAAGCATTTGTCAGACTGTGGCTGTCTAAGTGTCCAAGGACACTGAATGTGCTGATACAATCAGACCTTATTCGAGTCAAAATCAACTTTAAAGAAACCAATTCAGTGTTGTTCTGAAGACACCCTAAAATACTGAATTTATGATCAGTAGAACAATTTTTCATGCTATAATATTGATTTGATCTAGAATTTTCCCTCTACTGATTTACTCTACATTGTAAATCGATTAAAAATAAACTTTTTTTTAACCTGTATGTACCTGCAACTTTTACACAGTAGTGTAACTTAATTTGCTCAGCTGAAACATCACAGCCTAACTATACTCAACTATGTCAGGTAACACAGTAACCCCAAGACTTGTTACTGTGGTTGCTTGTGGGTCAGATGCACACTCCCAAAGAGAATACAGCATTGCAAAAGTTCCAGCAAACTGGAAGCGATGCTCCATCCTGTTGCTATAACAAATGGGGAAAAGAATGAAAAAAAGAAGCTTGAAAGTGAAGTACAGGTCAAAGTATCCATTCAGTTGAAGCAATTTGTGTTTAAAAGGTTAGTACTTAAAACTGCATCACAATTTGTACAAATTATAAAATTGTCAGGTCTCAAACCAATTTATAAAATTCTGATGAATGTTGCTGAAGAGTAATCTGAGTGCAATAAGGAGCTTTGAGGTCAGGAACTGAAAGAACACCTGGTCTGGGTTGAACAACATGTTAATCATCTGCTCCTCAATCTGTCTGCAAACAGTCTGGATGTAATGTGGTTTTGTTACAAACAAGTGGGAGTGCAAAAGAGTCCTCTCAATCATTTTTAAAAGCTACTCATTTAGTCATCAGTTTTTGTGTGAAAAGTGCATAATAGAAACTAGTCAGGGCACAGATTTTTAGCAGTGCCTAAGGCAACAAAGCAGCCTCCATTAGAAAAAATAACAGCCGTAGCACTCACTGAACAGTAATTGAGATGCCTGCTCCTGTAAAGAGCAGCCAGCACCAGAAAAGGAGGAAGTCTTACCAGAGCTCTCTGAGGAGGAGTGTGGGCGGCAAACTGGCAATACACTAATTTGACCAAAGAAAGCCCTTCTGTTTTATTTTCATATTCCAGGAGCGTTTGAATTCTCATTTGACATCATTTGATATCTCAGACTTTTAGCATCGTTGAGTCAGGCTCTGCTGTGGAGAGCTGATCAAATAGCCCTTAGTAACAGATTAAATCTAAATTATTAGCCAGAACACAATAATGTCTCTGTTTAAAGCTGTTTCCAACATTGGAAAAAGAAAAGAACCCAATGCCTGCTGAATAAATTATTTTTGGGTCACTGAGGTAATGACTGTGGGAGTAGAGCCTGTGAATTTTGATGGTTTTCACGTCTTTGCGTTTAAAAGTGCAGTGAAAACAGTTTAAAACGCCCAAAACAACACTAAGAAATTTTTAAAAAGCTTAATGAAAACATCAATTTTCCATCCATTATCTTTTACCTGCTTCTTCCTTTTTGGGTCACAGGGATCACTGGTGCCCATCTCCAGCTATCAATGTGCGAGAGGCGTGGGCAGATCTCCAGTCCATCACAGGAACACAGAGACAACAACCATTCACTCTCTCACTCACACCTAGGGACAATTTAGAGTTACCAATCAGTCTAACATGCATGTTTTTGGTC
>JARVGS010011195.1:0-17733 GCA_031762315.1 Hypsolebias antenori
AATAAAAAAAAAAAATATATAAAAAAAAAAAAAAAAAAAAAAAAAAAAAAAAAAAGGACTTACAATATATTTTAGAGGTGTTAAAATGGAGGTACAACACTAAATAGTGAGAAAGCAAGACTTTAAATAATGTCCGAATATGTCAGATTTGTGCTTAAGAGCCGTTATCTTCCAGCACTGATGATGACCGCTGGCTCAGGACCAAGAACATGATGTTGTTGCCAGAGGGCAAGGAGCAAAGCAAAGGATGGGGCATCGTGTGTGCATATACGTGTGTGTAAGTAGGTGGTGGGCTGGGGGGTGGGGAGCCAACCCAGTCCAGGTTGCCCCCTGTCTTCATGTGTCAGCCCATCTCCTTGTTCTTGCGTGTCACTGACACACACGTGGGTACTTGCCAAACCCAAGTTGCTCCAATTAACGGCTGTCCCACTGCGCTATCCAATGTGCAAGTGCTGCTAGCTCGGGTGACAAGATCTGGTCTGGGATCTGTCTCTCCCGTGACATGGGAAAAAAAAAAAAAAAGGAATTTTAAGAAGGGAAATGTGATGCAAACACACACCGGGCTCACGCTGCGTCGAGAAAGGTAGATAACAAAGACTCTTGTAAATGAGTGGCAGCGAGGACGACGCTGAGGATTCTCTAATTACTCGCTGCAATCTATCTAAGTCAGTGGCCTTCTAATTTGATTTATCAGAATGCATGAAATCCCCTGGAATAATGCCCTTATTAGAAGGACAGGACTGACGGGGGGACAGAGGTCTGCCATGTGGGGGAGGGCTGAGGAGATTTAAGCATCAATTACAGTCAAAGGGAGTATTAATAGTTATTAATCCACAAACATAGCTACTGTTTTCTAACTCTGCTACTTGGAGACAGTGTCTTATTATCACATGCACACACAAAAAGTTATCTATATATTTTTTAAAGCACATAGTGCATGTGTTTAAGCTAATGCAGCCAAAATCTTTTGGCGAGGAGAGACAATAAAGTTTAAATAATTCTTCTGCAAGAGGATGCACAAAAGGAGAGATGCCATAATACTCCAAGTGGTTAAATCATTTTATCCACCGGTAGATCAAAGGTCTTTAACCTCTTTAACTAAATTCTTGACTGACAAATTCAATTGCTGTCAGTGTTCAGGGGCCCTCAATGTCATATGTGCATTTTGATTCAATTTGGCCAGCTTACATATACATATTGTTTATCCAGTTACAGTTTCCTCCCCAAAAAATCAATACTTACATCTGTGCTTCATCATTCTTAAGCGTATTGTGAAACAGCAAAATATCACGGTAATCAAATATAGCAAAACAATGTGGATTGTTAATTTTGCGCTATTAAGCTTTTGCAACATTTACAACGTCTTCCTTTTGCCTATTGATGACTCGTGTTTGTCTTCTTGTATGGGAAAATAACCTTTTATATGTTTTAAATTCAATTTAGAAAGGTCAATTTCTGAGCAAATGACAATAAATCACAGACAAGAAATTCTTGTGTTATTTCTAACAGTGCAGGTTGGAAATGCATATTTATCGGAACACTAAAAAGACGTGCTTTTTTCCCTGTTGTTTGTGTTTATTTTTGTTTAGGCAAACGTAATTGAATCGTTCAAACGAAATATCACAATTGCATTTCTTTGAATAAGCATGCACGACAAGGACAGATGTGTCATGTTAAATACATAATTTAAGGAACTGTAAAGACATGAGGCTGTTCCAGGGTTTTATTGTTAAATCTTTTGGTTTTTGTTCTGCTGCGTGGCTGAAAGGAGAATGCCAGCGTTGTGTTGCCTCGCTGTCACTCACACAGAGGCAGTATTTAGACAGGGAACTGAGGGCTCTGCTTCGCCGCTAGCCCCCGCTTTTTAAACAGCCCTTTCCTCAGAGAGACAGCTTAGCACTCAGTGCCAGTCAACCTCGGCTGCCCGGCCATTCACCCCCCTCTCTCTTACAGCACACACACACACATTGGAGGGCTTTTTGCTAAAGAACAATTTGGCCAAAACAGGAGAAATGATCGTTTGTGGTCAGACCCGGAGGTACATTATGATGGGTCTATCCCGCTTCTTCTACAAAGTGGGGAGTGAAAGGCATCTGGACAGCAAATTCATCAGCATTACTTGAATGGAGGAACAAGCTCATACAGCATTACGTGGCTGACAGGGAAGATGAATTTAGGCAACCCCAGTGCATCAGGGATCCTCGCAGAGCTTCCAGTCACGGCCCGCGGTAAAGACTGAGGGATGAGAGCGAGGTCGTGGAGATAACACATCACCCTCTACATCCCATATTGCGGCGCTTTCCTGTAGAGTGTCTGGGACGATGCTGTGTAAGCTGCCAGAGCGCTGTTGACATCACTGACAACCCTCCACGGTGTCAGGCAGTCAGTCACACTTCTGCCGGGTGTCTGTCATCATGCTCAAATAGTCAGGCCCTGACACCTTTTCACGTGAATGAAGATTCTCCAGTGACTGATAAAAAAAATAATAAAATAGCGGATGGCCTTTAAGTAGAATTAAAAAAAAAACAGATCTAGAATAGCACCTCTCTTCAAAAGGAGAGACTTATAATTTGCAATAATGGCACACCTTTAGTTCTCGTAGAGGAAATTACAGGAAAAAGCCGATCTGAAATATCCTTTTAACTGGCAGAAACACATCCATTGTAGACAGAAGTCTTGTTTACTTGGTAAAATGGCATCAATTAGGAGGGGATGGCAAAATTAGCATATTCTCTTAATGGACTGGCCTTTCTTGTGCGGCTCTCTCACACTGATTGTATGGAAGGGACATGTTAAGGGAGACTGAGAAAAGGTCAGGTGTCTGCACCGCTCAGGTGATCATATTTTTCACCAAACAGTTGTGCATTCTCCATGGCTATTGTCATGTTATATTGCAGCCGAGCGCGGCGTTTCTGCATGTGGAGAGATTTTATTTTAAATTATCATGGAAAACAAGTCACTCATTCTGACACTTTAGAGGGATTGGACGGATGCTGTTTTTTTTTAATTATTATTATCTGTGCATAAAATATTCAATATGCTTTCAATAATCGTTCTTTTTCTGTAATTTCCTTTACAGATAGATTTTTTTTAAATAATTTCCCCGTTAAAACTTCAGAAGCGAATTAATTATTTAAAAACAGACGTGTCATGTTGAGCATTGTAATATCTCAACATCTCAAGTAGGGCTCCACTCCTCCTCAGCAGCTTCAAGCTGCAGACTGCAAATTTCCCCCTCCTCCCCCACCCCGGTGTCTCTGCTCCCCACCACCCCAAATTGACTGGTCTTGCACAGTTGCAGCTGAACAAGAAAGGAATTGCCAGTGTCAAGACACAGTTTACAAATATGACATCTCCTCTGGTATGGCTGGAAATATGAAATATTGATTTATGTGCAGTAAAAGGTCTTATAAAAATGATCACATACACATGAGGGATTAATGCGCAGAAGATCAATAGAAATTTCATTCTTGACACTAGACTGTCACCTATGGTGAAATGCTAAAATAAAGAAATCAATATTATCTATGAAATGTCAAATTTATTATAATTATGTGGATGAAAGCTGGCCAAGAGGCTCCCATGGGGGTTGAGAGGGATAGGTTACTGCTCTCAAGCATCCCTCATGTCCCTGCTTCTTGTGCTGCCAATTTTGAGAGCAATATTGGTGTAAAGGGTTTTCACCCGTTGCGCATGGCCTTGTTGAAACAAATTCCTCCTGGAATATTTAACTGTGGAGAGACTGACAATGGACAGAGCTGCAGTTCATAGCCCAAAGGTTGTGTAGTTAACAGCTGTTAGCTTTGGCACAAATTGTGTGACTCTGCCCTCTCGATTGAAACCTATTTGGCGGCGGCTGCTGACATGGATAAGTCACATGCCACTAAAGTACAACATGTCAGCTTGTGTCTTAAGGGATGACAGGTTCATTCATGTTAGACACTGATGTTTAAACTGCTGTGTCACAATGGAAAGCTTAAGAAAAGACTATTAAGATATATAGAATATTAAGTTTAACTTATGTTGATTGAATTGGAGCCTTTTTGGTCAAACTTTGGAGAACAACATTCAAACATCTCCTCACACAGGAGATGCCACACAGAGAGAATGTGTTGGGAATTACTCTCACCTATTACCAAACCAATTTTTAGTCTCAGTGTTTGTACTGAGATTGGAAATTGATGCTAAAAACTGAAGATTGATTTGTACTGAGATTTATGACACTGCATATATACACACATGTGAGCACTGCTTATATATAGAGTGTACATGTACATGTGTGTGTGGGTGTATATATATTTTTTATTTTATTTTATTTTATTTATTTATTTGTGTGTACAAAGTATGCTTAGATGTGTACGCATACAAACAGTGCATACAAATGCATACATATGCACTGTATACATGCTCCCTACCACCTTGTTTATGTGCATATTGTCTTTTTCCAAATTTGTGTATTATGCATCTTTTTGATTATTGTATGTGTGTCTTTTCTCTGTATGATTAGAACATGCTGCTGGATGTCTCAAATTTCCCACTGGGGATTAAAGTATCTATCTATCTTATCTTTGTAAAAGTTGACTGAGATATTATGGGGTGCCGTTTGTAAAGTTACACAGTCAAAAAATAACAGTAATATTTTTGGTTTATTTAGCCTTTCATAAGGAAAAAAATAGTTTTCCAAATGCAGCTTTTCATCATGTTTGTCATTCATTTATGAATGTCAGAATTCCAAATTAAATATTTACTTTACAAGCTAAATATTTAGTTTATAAACTAAAAACTTAACTTGCAAGTTAAATATTT
This sequence comes from Hypsolebias antenori, assembly GCA_031762315.1. Taxonomy (NCBI): domain Eukaryota; kingdom Metazoa; phylum Chordata; class Actinopteri; order Cyprinodontiformes; family Rivulidae; genus Hypsolebias; species Hypsolebias antenori. The sequence continues at coordinate 4,807 of JARVGS010011195.1, forward strand.
AGTTAGCAAGCTAAATATTTAGCTCCACACTAAATGTTTATTTTACAAACTAAATGTTTATGTCCAAGTTAAATGTTTAATATGAAAACTATAAAATTAACATGTAAGTTAAATATTTGGTTATTGAACTAAATATTTAAGTATAAATTAAATATTTAATTTCCAAGCTAAGTATTTATTTTCAAAACTAAGCATTTAATTTTTAGCTAAACATTTAATCCCTAAACTAAATATGTAATTTGCTAAACAAATATTTAGCTCTGACCTAAATATTTATTTTCTAAACTAAACATTTAATTCCTAAAACAAATATTTAATTTTCCAAATGAAGATTTAGCTCTGACTATTACAACTTTACCTTGCTAGCTAGTTTCCAAATTAAACATCAAGCTTGGATATAAACATTTATTTTGTAAACTAAATACAGTAGTTAACGTGGAGCTAAAAAAATTGAGCTTACTAAATAAATATTTAACTTGCAAGTTAAATATTTAGTTTGTAATTAAATATTTATCTTGTAAATTAAACATTTAGTTTGGAACCATGACATTTATAAATGTATGAATAACATAGTGAAAAAAGCTAAATAAAACAAAAAGTTTGCCATTAATTTTTGACAGTGTAACTTTACAAATGACACCCCATAAGATATAGTCTTTTGTGTTGGCTAATTTTGAATAGCTCTATAAACCACTGTAAATGGGTTTGGCTCCAAGCTGGTGTAGAGGCAGGGCAGCCGGCTTGGGACCCTAAAGCCCCAGGTTCGATCCCCGGTCACTGCATACCTTGTGGTGTCTCTGGGCAGCACACCTCATCCCCAAATTGCTCCCCAGGTGCTTTCAATAGCTGCCCACTGCGCCACCTGGTGGTGGATGGGTTAAATGCAGAGACTAATTTCGTCACTGTATGGAAACATACAGCTGATGACATTGTGTGACATTATTATTTATCAGTTGTACATACAAAAACTTTCTGAAAGCTTTATTAATTTTCATCTCAATCCGTCCAGTGACTCAAAAAATATTTTGCTAACAGAAAAACAGCATTGACTCCATCAGTTATCTCATACATTGCGTCACATATGGTGTATGTGTTGTTAATCCCTCTCAGCTGTAATCACACCAAATCTTAGCACATTTGTAAAACAGACAAATATAAACTTTTTTTATGATTTTCAAAGTCAGTAGTCTATGGTGGCCATTTTGAATTGGTTTGGCTCCAATGGTTAATCATTTGTATATGCACATTAATTCTTCTCAGAAAGTTTTAGTAAAATCTATTCTGTGGTTCATGAAATATATTGAACTGGACAAAGCTGACTCTAAATGTTAGCACTCAGCTACTACCATGTCATTTTTTTGGTAAATAGCTGTTAAAATTGACTGACATAGACAATGTTGTGCTTTTATAGTGTCTGTAAATGTGCATCCATCCAGTGATTATGCCATGCAAGTTCTAAAAAATTACATGCACACACAAAGGAAGAAAAACACTATTGCCCTCCTCCTTTTGGCAGCAGGTGACAATCAACAGGTGGGAAAAGATGTTCTTATGTCTACACTCACTGTAAAAGAATTTGAATGAGATTTTTCACTTTTAAAACAGTATATCAACAGACTTCAGCTGTTTATGCGCTGCTAGCTTTTCTCAAATCTCCCTCCGTGTTTAATTTGCATTTAAACTCAAAGTTATTTGTGTTCATTCGCTTGTTTTCCGTGTCTAATTAATATCCTTTGAATGTATGGCAATCAATTTATTCAATCAATGGTGGGTAGTGCCTGTGGCCTTCTAAAGGTCACTTTGATATGGAATGGGAAATCATCAGAGCCACATCACAAAAGGAGGGAGCAGGTAATTTGAATGTGGCAGGCAAACTTTGCAGGTCTGATGACACGTTTCTTTAAAACTAGGGAAAATGATTTCCCTTTCTGTTTTCCTTTTTCGAGCAATGGTCTTTTTGTTCCACACCAGAGGCCCAGTGTACACTCCAGAGTGTGGCAGCTGTGTAATCCCTTTAACAACCGACGGGGCTATTAAATGAACCGGCGGCGCAGCTGCAAATAGCCAATAAAGCCAGCACAATATCATCCCTATTAAACAGTAATCTCGGCAGGCTTAAGAAGTTCGCTGAAAAACAGGAGGAACAGCGTGGCAAAATGTAATCAAGCAAAACACGAGGATTTTCCCCGCAACAAAAAACAAATAAATAAATAAATAAGCCAAACAATTTTCACATCGCCCGACAGGAAAGGCGTTCGGCAACAGCAATCGAGCCTCTGAGAAGTTCTCGCTCTCTTCAGGTGAACACAGTTTGCCGTCTTATCACAAATACAGAGGCGCACACACACACAAAAATGAGCCTGTCAATCGAACCAATTTATCTCCACAGATATTAAGTGAGAAAGGGGAAACGGGGGAAAAAAAATAACAATTTGTGCAGTTACATTTTAAAAGTGGCCAAATCAAATTCATAAGATCACAATTTGAGAGATAGAAACCAGTTTATTTTTTCCTCCCTTTTACCGGCTTATGTGCTCTGTCAGATGAAAGCGGAGCAGAGAGCTGCTGTTGATGGAGCCTTTGAGCCTGGAAGAGGAGACAACGCAGGCTCTTGAAGGGGGGCCGGGGACAGCGATAACCAGGGAGGCCGCAGGAGCTCCCTCCCCGCGCTGAGGGAAGGTGTTCCAACTTATCAGAGTCTGCACGTGGGGATGATTACCCCCTCTGCCGGACCGATTACGGCTGCCTCTCTGGGTCAAAAGCAGGCCAGGATGAAAGAGAGAACTGAAGCCTTCTATCCTGCCTCCAATCATCCATTAGCACTCAGAGAAAGGGGCTTGTCTACTGCCTCCCACCCCCCTCACACTTCTCTCCAACACGGGCTTGTCAGTCTGCGGCATAAAAAGTACAGGGACATAATCACAAACGGCACTCTCACTTACACCACTGTCACGAACAGACTGAAGGGCCCGGAAATGCAATTTAAAGATTTCAGTATGAGCATTTCTTGACATAGCCTATTTATTACAGTTTGTTTAAAAAAATCATCTTCATTTGCAAAGTTAAGCTAAGTGATTGACACTGTTGATGGATATGCTCATGTATCCTAATGACCGTTGCACTCACTTGTCGCAAAACTGCCTCAACAGAGTGAAGCAGTAGACGGATAGAAAAAAGAAACATATTTCTGAAGGCTGTAATAAAGGTTTCTCTCTCTTGTCTTTGAAGAATTGGAGTGAAATAGGAAAACTGTCAGTTATTGTCATCAAGATAATTATGTACTCAGCTTCACGCTGCTCCTTTTTATGTGCTTAACTTTTATGCAATTTCAAAACAAGTGGTACATTGCATTCTTTGTGAAACACCACTGTGTACCTGCACAGTCTACATTAGCATTATGCAATTTTCTAGTTTCCAAGTAACTAAGACTTGGAGTGTTCACATTCATTGCTCCACTCTGATGTACATTATGGATAAACTACATATTAGTAGTCGACAGCTACCCATACTCACCTGTTCCTAAACCACTTCAACCCTTGTTCACATGGAAAAGCTGTTCTTCCAAAACAGCCTTTCTATTTATCGTCTTTAAAAAAATTATAATTGTGTACTGTTTTTATTGACACAGCAATGCTAAAAATGACCAAAAACACTGTAGTGACTGTGCTAGGCCTTTATGTGGTGCTGTAGCACTGTCACGAAAATACGTACAAACAGGAAACAAGGTTGTGAAGCATGATGCTCACATACACTGCAAATACAAGAAAAAGAAGACAAGGATAGTGAAAAGAGGAAAAAGAAAAGTAGAACTACTTTATATTAAATTGAACTACTTTTGACTGGGAGGTGTATCAGTCCAAATATGAGGACATAATTAAAGCTTTTCAGGCAAGTAGAACAACTGGAGGGAGGGGTTTTCTTCACAATGTGGCTGTGGTTGAGTGGTTAGAGCAGTCGTCCTCCCATGCAACAGTTGGGGGTTGGATTCCACCAGCAGCCACATGTCGGTGTCCCTGGGTAAGACAATGAACACCTCATTGCCTCCTATGTGTGTCCCATCGGTGCATGCATGTGATAAAGCACGGATTAGTGTTTTCTAGCTGTGTGCTGTATGAATGGGTAAATGAGGGCACAGATTGTGTTGTAAAGCACTTTGAGTATCTTGAGAAGATAGAAAAGTGCTATAAGTACTGTATAGTCAATTTACCTTTTACAGTGTTCACATCATATCAGGATAAATTCTTCATACACAGGTATTAGTCTTTTAAAACCATTCCCATTCCCTGTGTTATTTTAAATGTTTACTTTCTGTTTATTGTAGTTTAGTTTAGCAACATTTGCTTTAAAATTCAATAAAGTGAGGAAAACCAGTTTGGCTTTAGATTATTTGGTGTACCAATAAGGAGTTTTTGCTTTTGTAGACTCTTTTAAGGACAGTGTTATTGTTCATTTTACTTGCTTGTTCATTGAAGTAATATGAAAGGTAGTAAGAAACGTTTTGCTGTAGTTGAGAAGCTATCACCTGCAAACACACGCATGTAATGTGTATTTATTGTTACAGTCATGCTTGAGGTCAAAGTTAGATTGAAATAGGTGTATGACATCATAGTTTTCAAAAAATAAGTATTTTGACTGTCCACAAGAAAATACAAGGGTGTCATTTTTCTCACTCAGGAACTCCGTTTAAAAAAAAAAAAAAGTTTAGGGCAGGAGTGTCCAAACTTTTTCATATCTGTGCCAAAACTATCAAGATGAAAGGAATTGTAAGCCACAAAAATGTGAATTTAACACTCAACAACAATGTGAATGATATTTTGGCAAAATGTTAAACATTGATTAATTTTGGTGGGGAAAAAAAAAAGTTTTAAATTGTTGTAGATCCAAAACGTTAAAAGCCTCATAAACACTGAGCTTATATTTTTGTTAAAACTGATTTAATTTATTTGATTTGCTGGGTCTATGTTTATTGTTTTCTTGTGCTTGCAAAGTTCATTTTAGTTTGTTCTCAGCAACAAATACGTAATACGAGTGCGTGTCCTTTTAAAAGGGGGTCGATCAGTCTTTTGGACCATGGATAGCACAAAAGGCTAATTGAAGTTCTGACAAATCATCCAGCTATCAGTCTCTAAAATAGATTTGTAGAAGATTTGAAGGGACACTGATAAAGTTGATAAAATGGTATGTAGATGATACTACTTTATATTAATTGAAAAATGTCCAATTTCCCTCTATTGATTATTATATCAACTGTAATTTGTTACATTTAGTCAAGTTTCATGAATAATTATCCAAAAGTCTCCATTATGATAGAAGTCTGTAAAGGTTTGTGGTGCTTTGTACACTGAAGTGAAAATAAAAACATTCATTATATCCAAAGGTTTGTATTTTGCTTAATATTGCTCATTTTGAGAAAATATTTTTTATCTGTTTTGCTGTTAAACATTATATAAAAAGGAATGCCAAGGAATTAGCAGAAAGTCTGCATCGACCTCTTAAGCAAAATGACACCATTCTTAAACTACAGTGGTGGGCTGCTCAATATCACTCCAAGGGCCGCAAATGGCCCTCGGACCACACTTTGGACACCCTGGTGCTCCTAGAAATTGTTTCTACTTGGGCACAAGGCTAAAAAAACATGTTTTTATGTATTCACAAAGACCATATGAACGGGGTCTCAAAAAATACAAATGTAAAGGAAGCACAGTCATAATTTATCCTTATTCAAAGGAGAGGGCAAGTTTAGTGATGAATTAGTTTCTGCTGACGATAAAAGCACATTCTCACTACAGAGCTATTCGAACGATTGTTTCAAATGATCCAAAAGCATATTGTCTTGTCCTTTAAACATGTTTTTAATGAATTATGTATCTGCAGTGATTTATGGTCAGTCAACATTTTTCCTCTTCAGTGTGGAATCCTACATGGATTTTTCCCAGGTAGCCAACAGAGGAAAACAAAATTGCTCAATTTAAGGAAGTAATTAAAACTGTCCCCAATCAATATTTATCTTTACAGAGACCCTGGTGGGGGTTTAGTACCTTCCCATCCCCCCACTATGCCCCCGTCTAGCCTTTCGTCCCCTTGCTTCACTTATTGACAGCTGTTCGGCTCCTTCAAATAAACCAGATACAGGAGCAAGCTGTTCCCACTCAGGATTCAAAGGACATGTGATCAGAATCATCAAATGACCCTCATATTCTGACCAATTCGAAACAATAGAGAAAAAGAAAGAAAAACCAAGAGCCTGTGTACAAATGAAACCGTCTTATTTAGACGTTGGAAAAAAAATCTTAAAAGTTAAATAATAATTTTCTCACCAACTAAATTGTTTACATAGTAAGCTTTCCAAACTCATGAATAATCAGTAGTCGAGCACTCTCCTTTTCTGGTACTCCTCGCTTAAATAATTAGTTTGACATTATCCTCTCACCTGTGCACAAGTGGAAAAAAGTGAAGCTAAACAGATTTTATTATGATGATATTTAAATGTAAAATTCTTTGCCTGCATCCTATAATTATCTTTTTTCTTCTTCTTGTTAAAATAGCTACAGTACATGTATGTGTTGCAAGACGTCTTACAAAGTCAGCCATCAACATCCTGAAAAGGTATTTCTGCTCTAAATCTGCAGGACACCAATTTAAAATAGAGAAATTGCATTTCCTGTGAAAATGCAATGTGAATGCTTATTGCGGAACTTGCTGCAAAACAGCCAAAATTAGATCAAATCATTCTAAAATGTACAAAGTAGCTAATATGGAAGAACACGCATGAATTAGCAGAAGAAAGCAGAAATAAACATTTGCTGAGTTAGGTTTCAGTAATTAGCACAAAATTAGAAAATTAGCTAAAAAAAAGGGCTGATTTTTTTAAATAGCTGAAAAGTAACTGAAAAGGCTAAAAAAAGCCTAAAGAAGGAAGCAGAAAGAGCTGAAATTATCTAAAAAAATGTGGATTTAGTGGAAAAAACTAAAATTGGCATTAAAAAAAGCTAAATGTAGCTGACATAACAGAAAAAGCTGAAACTAGCAGAAAAAAAGCTGAAAGGAGCATAACAAGCTGCATTTTTTTATATATGTATATATAAAATGTCTTCATTTGAAAATACAATACAAAACAATCTCATAAACGATAAGAATACAAAACATAAAAAATGAAAGGTAGCAGAAAACATCTTATTATATCTGCCCTTTTGAAGCTGTTAGACTCATAAATATCTAACCAGAATTATCACTGTGAAATATCACATCATGTTGCTGCTGATATGTTTCATGTTGCTGCTGATCTGTTCATGTTGCTGCTGATCTATTTCATGTTGCTGCTGATCTCTTCATGTTGCTGATCTGTTTTCATGTTGCTGTGTTCATCTGCTCATACAATCTCATGTTCATGCTGCTGGTTGAAGTAAAGTTATTCTATGATATTAGTGTTTAGTGTATTTTTAGTTGGTTTTTCTTAGTTCACATCTTAGATCTTAGTGATGTTTTCTTTTGCATTTTATTGTTGGATGTAACTGGGACCCTGTGTACATAATTTCGTTTCATCACATGTACCACATGTGGTGCAAATGACAATAAAGACTCTCTGACTCTGACTCTTGACTCTTTTTTCAAACAAGTAGTTCAAACAATAATAATCTTCAAGTAACAGAACAATTAGTATAAAGACATTAATTGGACTGAACATCGAATAAATTAACATGAAAAACTAGATTTTTTCTAAAAAACAGCTGAAATTCGCAAAAAAAAAAAAAAAAATAAAAAAGAGGGAAAGCTAGCTGAAAAGGTTGAACAGGCTTAAATTAGCAGACCAAAGCAGAAAGAAAATGTTTGCCCAGTTATGCTGAAAGAAGCAGAAATGAGCAGAAAAAGATGGAAATTATCTAGAAAAAGCTTGATTCAGAAAAAAAAATCAGCTGGAAGTAGGTAAAACAGCAGAAAGAAGAATGTTGCCAGTTGGAAGTGGAGAGAGCACAATGTCAATGAATTTGGCTGAAAATGGTTGAAATGAGTGGAAAAACATGGAATTAGTAAAGAAAAAAAAGCTACAATTTGCACTAAAAGAGCTAAATAGTAGCTGAAATAGCTGAAAAAGCTCAATCTTGCATACAGTAAATAAGCTGAAATTAGTTAAAAGAAGTTAGAAGCACAAAAATGTAGCTGAAAGAATCTAAAAGGATCACAAAACAGCTGAAAAAACAGCTGAAATGAACTGAAAATAGCTGATTTATTTTTTAGTTTGCACAAGGAAGCTGAAAGAAGCTGAACCAGAACAAAATGTGAAAGGAGCAGTAAAAGTTTGTAAACAGATCTAAAGATCTGAAGAATGTAACATGGGCTCAGTTCATTTTCTATGAGGGAAAAAAAAATGGCAGAAAAGGCTAAATATTTCAAAAAGCTAAAGTTTTTTCGGTACCAAAAGTCATAGCACCCTTCTCCTGAACGAGCTGAATCTGTAATGATTTGTTGAAATAGCACAAAAGTTGTGGAACGAGAAAGAAGCTGAAACATGTAGGGAAGAAAAATGGATCACAATAGTGTGCATGCTTCACAAGCATGAACACTATCACAGTTGCACACACTACTGTAAAGACAGTAAATTATGATCGCTGAATGGCTTCTTAACACGCTTTTCTCATAACGTTCTCTGTCTAGAATTATCATTTGATTACCGTATAAATTTTTGGCAATCACAGTTTCTGCAAAAAAAAAAAAAAAAAAAGTCACAAATTTCACACACTGAGAGCAAAACTCCTACATTTCATTCTTTATTTTTGTTTGTTCAACACAAATCCAAAGTCAGAGCTGACAACATTAACGTATGAAAAGAGGAGCCTGAAACAAAGAATACAGATCAGTGCAGCAGCAGCACATACAGCAAATGAGAGACTGGTGATATTTGGTCATGTGGTCCATAATTTTAAAATAACCAAATGCAGAAACTATATAGAGAGCTGATTAGGTGGAGAAAATCCTCACCTGTGAGGATGAACAAGTGTTTCTGCAGTAAATCCCACATAGAAAATATTCCTATTTTCATACATTTATGTGCACATACATTAAATCTTGTGTGCACGACTAATGAGCATGTTTATTAGGTGCACTTTTTAAAGATCAAGTAGGGCCTATTCATGATTGCCACACATTTTGAAATTACACTCACACTGACAAGCTACATAATATCCATATGTGTAAAGTCATGGCATCACATGAGTTTTATTCATCTTTGCAGGATGAACATTCCAGCTGTGCACAACAGAGCTCAGTCCAGAAAGAGGGAAGTGTGTTTCTGTACAATTCATTTAAACTTAATGTGCTCGATGATTCGTTATTCATGTAAATGGATATGTGACACGTGCAACCAGATGGGTTATCCATGTTATTTGTTTTCCCATCTGTTCCCAAAGATTTGTGAAGTGTGCACACAGAATCCCGAACAAAACCCCACAATTTCAAACAGTTTACTTCTGCAGAGGCCAAAGAAGTGTTTAGGCAAAGTGATTATGATATATTATAGATTATGCAGACTGCTGAGTCTATGAATAGGGTAGGCAAGTATAAGCCTTGACTTCAGCCTATTCCTTTTTTGATAAATGGTTGATTTACCATTTTATATTGTTTTCCTTTGTTTATATAATGTTTTTAATTTACCAAAATAAAATTGAGTTGAGTTGAATCAACTGTGATTTGGCCAGAAAATTCACAAACACATCAACTTAAATGGATTTTGATTCTGTGTAGGTCACAAATTCATTTTTCTTTCTTTCATTGAACTGATGCAGATTATTGCACATCAAAGTCTAAATCTTATTTTCTGTGAACATCCACATTTGTGAAATGTTCTAACTTGTGATTCTTATTGATATTTGAGACAAAACATTTAGTGAGGCGTTGAGGCTAAACAAAGGTTCAAGATGTTTACATTATAGATGTGACTATTGAAGCCACAACTGTGGTTGTGATTGTACATAGTTACAGTAGAGAAAACAACTGAACAATATATGCATTACTGACAGCTTTAATACATTTATGTCAAGAAAATGACAAGTAAAAGAAAAATAAACACGAAGCTACAAAAAGATATTTGTAGCTCAGCTGGTGCACAATAGTGTAAATGTTTATGAAGCATTCACACTATTGTGATCCATTTTTCTTCTGTATGTTTTTCTGTGCATTTCTCGTCCCACAGTTTTTAAGATATTTCAACAAATCATATCAGAATGTTCAGCTGTTTCAGGACAATCCTGCTATGACTTTTGTTATTACAGCTGTTTTTTTCAGCTGTTTTGTACTATTTCTAGATCTTTCTAACTACAACATTTTTATGCTTCTTCTAACTTCTTTCAGCTAATTTCAGCTTGTTATGCTCCTGCAAATTTCAGCTTTTACTGCTCTTTTAGCTACTATTTAGCTGTTTTATGCTAATTTTAGCTTTATCAATTACATATTTTTATGCACTCATTTAAACTTTTTTCAGCAAAATTCAGCAAAAATGGGCTCTCTCCATTTCCTTCTTATAATTGGAGCATATTTCTGTCTTTTTAGTTACTTTTCAGCAGATTTTATTAAATTGCTGCTTTTTTTAAATATAATTTTAACTTTTTTGTGCTTATTTATGCTTCTTCCTGCCTAATTAGTCAAACGCGATCTTTCTGCTTTCTTCTGCTAATGTATATGTGGTCTACCTTTTCAACCACCGGTACCCTTTAAGCCTTTTTTTTTTAGCTAATTTCAGCTGATTTCAAATAAATTAAAGTTTTTCATGGCAATTTCTTCTACTTTCAGCCTAATTAACTTATTTCTGCTAATTTCAGCATTTTCTACTATCTAACTGTTTTTACTCATAGCTTTTTCAGCCAATTACCAGTACACATTTTTATTTTTTTTTAGTTTTTTTTTTTAGCTTATTTCAGCTCTATCCGTTTCCTTCTGGTAGTTAAGCTTCTTTCTACCTTTTCAGCTACTTTTCAGCTTTTTCTTGACTTCTGTGCTAATTTCTGCTTATTTAAACGCAATTCCGCAAATTCTGCTTGCTTTTGCCAATTTAGGCTTGTTGTTCTATTTCAACTATGTTTCCGCATGTTTTTCAATTTAGCTAATTTCATCTGTTTTTTCAGCAAGTTCTTCTGCAATAAGCCTTCACACTGCATTTTTGCAGAAAACGTAATTTCTCTATTTTAATTTAATATGTAACAACGCCTATAAGCACCCACACAAACTCTTTCTCTTTCTCTCGCCCCCCTCACCACACACACACACAGGCATTCACACTATAGTCCATCTTTCATGGCGGCAAGTGATAAAAATAATGTCTAATGCATTTTTGTTACATAAATAATGCACAGTGTTTATTAAGTGCTGATAAAATTCTAAAATTGGTATAAAATATTCTCATTAGGTCAAAATTCAACGTTTGAACACGTACAGTAATACACGTTGTATTTTGATCGGTGTATAGTGCAAAGTCCCGACCACGGGTCAAGATTTAGTTCCATAAAAAGGCAAGTCCTCCGTGAAGTAATCTTACTTAAAATCAACACACTATTTACTTCAGATCAGTTCAGGAAGGTGAAACAGTCATGTAAAACAGAAAAGCTGTGGCATGACAGTTTAATCAGAGTGTCTTCTGAGACCTTTTGCTGCAGGCAGAAATCATGTCTCTGTCATTCTATATCATCAATTTTAATTATCTTCACAAGTGCTCAATCTGCTTCAGGCTGCAGAGGGAAAGGCAAAATCTGGGAGAAAAAAATTCCTCTGATCTATTTGGGACATGAAGTGTGAGGTGAGACCTCTTCTGTCACGCACACATCCCCCTCACTCCACGGGTTCTGTCCAAAAACCACATACACTCATGCTTGACAGCCCTGATGTGCACATATGTACAGTAAAAGGATCAGATGCTTGTAAATTTTTGAAAAAATACATGTACAGTATAGTGTAGTAAATGCACAAATCAGTCATTTTCCAGGATTTATATGTGACTCAGCAGTTTTTCTCCACCCTCTCTTGTTGAATGATGTTTCTTGGGTTGTTGCAGCACCTCACTAGGTGTCGACCCGTAGGTCAATTATTGTAGAAAAGGTTCTGCACATCTTTGCCAGTCTCCTGCTGTAACTGAACACCGTAGACATTTAGTGGTCGTTATGACAGCCTCAGTTTCTTCTTTTCTCTGTAGCTTGGCGGGGGGCCTATAGGCCACTACTCTCCCTGCTGAGATAGACCATCTTCATCCAACACATCATATGGAATGCACAGTTACTGTTCGTAGGGTTGTCTAATTGGTTTGTGAGGGGTTTGCCTGAACTAAAACTATGACTATAGTGAAACTGACTTCACATTTAATAACAAAGCAACAGATGCTTCAGCTGACATCACCAGCTTCTCAACTTCTTGGACTTCACAAAAAAAAATTAATGGTTATGATTAAAAACATCTGTGATGCAAAAGAGACGTAAAAAATGAGCCTCAGGTATTTAATGGTTTTGTGTGACAGACTTGTCTCAGCCCCAAGCAGTGGATTTGAATGTTACCAGCCCATGAAATGCCCAGTATTAGTTGTTATCATCCCCATAGATTGTATTTAGACTGACCCTCCTGTACGTAGGTTTAAAGGTACGTTCTTATTGCTGATAATATGCAGCTTTGCACACGTCTAAAACTGGAAGTTTGTTTTGTTAGCTTAATTTAACTCTTTTCCCAAACCTAACCTTACACCTGACCCAGAGCACAACCCTAAATTTAACGCTCTGACCCTTGACCCTTAACCTAACCCCATGACCCTTTTATCAGCAATAAGAACATATCTTTACAACTATGTACTAGAAGGTACAGGAGGGACAGTCTCAACGCAACCTATGGGGAATATTGTACATTTAATGGCTGATAACATTCAAAGATGTCCCAATTAAGTGTACAGACCTGCTGCAA
>JARVGS010012062.1:0-17663 GCA_031762315.1 Hypsolebias antenori
CAGGGAGGCCCAGACATCTCTTTCCACAGCCACCTCTTCCAGCTCTTCTGGGAGGACTCCAAGGTGTTCCCAGACCAGCTGAGAGACATAGTCTCTCCAACGTGTCCTGTGTCTTCCTTATTGTCTTGTCCCAGTCCAACATGTCCAAAGCAATCCCTGGGGAAGCGCCCAGGGAGCATCCTTACCTGATGCCCAAACCACTTCAAGTGACTCCGCTCAATGTGGAGGAGCAGCGGTTCTATTCTGAGTCTCTCCCGGATAACTAAACTTCTCACCCCATCTCTAAGGGAGAGTCCAGCTACCCTGCAGAGGAAACTCATTTCAACTGCCTGTATCCACATTCTTTCGGTCACTACCCAGAGCTCATGACCATAGATGAGTGTAAGAACGTAGACTGACCGGTAAACAGAGAGCTTTGCCTCACAGCTCAGCTCCCTCTTCACCACAATGGACAAGTACAGAGTCTGCAAAACTGCAAATGTTGCACCAATCCATCTGTCAATCTCATGCTCCATTCTTCCCTCACTCGTGAACAAAACTCAGAGATACTTGAACTCATCCACTTGAGACATAACCTCATCCTCGACCTGAAGAGAGCAATACACCATTTTAAAACTGAACTTTCAAAGCAAATTAATTCAGTTTCAAACCATTAAATCCAGTTTCACTTTAGCAAAATTCAGTTTCAATACAGTATTTCAGATTCAGTTTGTGATGGCATAACTTTCAGCCCATACAGTCCAATATTTGCATACATAAATGTCTGTACCCCACAAGTAAGCTTGCCCACACGTTCATTGCTTCAGGTGCATTTATATGACAGTTTTACATCACCACACACAGGCCTGGCACCGTTACTAAGCTGTATTATAAGTTTATGTGTGGATAAAAACATTTCAATTTATTCAAGTGTTTACGAATATTTTTTCAGAAACAACAACTAAAAAGATATATAAAAACCTACAATATATTTCTGTGTCCAAAAGGCAAAACATCAACCTGTTTCAAATGTAAATATCATTTTGAGCAGATAAGAAAGGATTAATTGCACAAAGGGGAACCTACCCATCACATTCACACACAAAAGCGTTGCTTACAAAAATCTTCTGCTGACATTTACGTTTTTCTTCTTTTCCAAATCACAGAAATTGTTTGGAGCTTTTGCAAAATGCAAACATGGCATTCCTTTGGTGTTCTTTTTTTTTTTTTTTTGCTTGTATCTCAATACCACTGACAACAAATGGCATTTAAAGTCACCACAGGGGTCCGCTGCAACCTGCCAAAGAGAAATGCAGAACATAGCGGGAAGGTATCAATGCACAACGTCTTGTGAGAGCGAGTCAGACCGTGAGCAACCCGGCAGAAGGTTAAGATCTTGTATTAGGGCATGTTCCTTCTGTGTTAGACTGTATGCAACGTTTTATTTCTGCACTTCTGAAAAGTTGTATGTATTAGTAACACTGCTTTAACACATCCACTCCATGTTCTTTACTACTGCATGACTCTTTCAGGCACACAAAGCCAAATATTTGCCAGTTGTTGTCCTGATGTTGAATGAAAGCTGGCAAAAGTGTGACGACATGAGATTATATGTTATTCAACTGAGAACCCAATTGTAAGTGAAAGGTAACAGTTTGTAAACTGTTCCATTGCAATGACTGCACAACATTAGACTGATCTTTGCTATGTGAAACCCTTGAGAGTCTAGATTCCTCGCAAATGAGAATTTTAATTATCATTATGATTATCATGGCCAAATGAAAGTGGAGAATCAGTCATCGGGTCATTTCATTATTTATAATTCTGTTAATGGCCTTTTTGTTGATGCTTGCTGGAATTGTGAGAGTAGGTGTACCTTTTAAGAGTTGGCCCCTGAAACCTTAATGAGACTATATTGAGTCTCTTTTATTCTCCAGCCACGCAGCCCTCATAAACGCACATTACCCACACACTGTCATCAAGCTGAATGCTTTCAGTGTCTAAAGTGTACTAATATTATGCTTGTGCTTTCTACAGCTATGCCCGTGGTAAAAGAGGACATTAATTCTATTAGTGATGATGGATCTTCTAGTTTTTAACTATGTATACCCTGAGGAGAAGGTCACAACAGAGCGGGGTGGTGTACACAAATGAAAAGACACTTTTAATGGGGAAACTTTTATGTGCAAGTAACTTCTGATTGCATTATGAGAACTGACATAAAGACTGATGAATGAGTTTTCTGATGGGTTTTGATATGAATCCGTTGTAACGTTCTGACTTGTTTGGAACATTTTTTTTTTTTTTTTCTGAATAAAAACATTTGTAGCAACAAACTGAATGTAACTGGTAGTTACTGGCAGCTCTTTTGGTGTTTTCCATATGTACTTAAAACTTTAAGGCCCCAGTCATGAAAATAAACTGGAATGATCTCTTAAGTGGGCGGCACGGTGGCGCAGTTGGAAGAGCTGCTGCCTCTCAGTGAGCAGGTTGCCTTGGTTCAAATCCTGGTCGTGGGGCCTCTCTGGGTGGAGTTTGCATGTTCTCTCTGTGCATGCGTGTGTTTTCTCCAGCTACTCCGGTTTCCTCCCACAAATCAAAAACATGCATGTTAGGCTGACTGCTAACTCTAAATTGTCTCTATGTGTGAGTGAGAGTGAATGGTTGTTTGTTTCATTTGTCTCTATGTGTCCCTGTGATGGACTTGCGACCCGTCCAGGGTGTAACCCGCCCCTCGCACAGTGATTACTGGACATGGACACCGGTGACCCCCATGACCCAAAATGGAAGAAGCGGGTAAATATAATGGATGGCTGGATGGATAGATAGTTGAAGAAACAAATCAACTTAAAAAGTCATAGACTCCTGACTAACGCTGATCTCCAAAAGCTATATAGCTGCCCTGTTCATGAAACATTGTGATAACTGCAGTAATCAACATTTTACTTTGACTATTTTTTTAATCTAACACACAATAATTTGCAACCACTTTTAGTGAGCATCGCTACAATGTTCACATAGAATATGGACAAAATAATTTATTTATATTATTGACCTGTGTTGCTTATAGTGGTGTGTTACTGAGGATGTCCATTGATAAATCCTATTTGTTTCCTGGTGAGCAACTGAAACTTGGTTTAGTTGGGTGTAATATTTTAAGAGTCATGTTTCAATTTATTATGTACAGTAAAAGAAATGCAACATTCTTGCTTGTTGAACTGCAAATTGCAGTTTCCCAGTTCACTATTTTTTCTAAGCATATTATATCTAAAGATTTTAGACATTATGTTTTCTCATGCAGCACGGTGACTCAGGTTGTAGAGCTGTTGCCTCTCAGCAAGAAGGTCGTCAAATCGAATCCTGGCCACGGGGGTATTCTGGGTGGAGTTTGCATGTTCGCTCTGTGCATGTGTGAGTTTTTTCCTGGTATTCTGGTTCCTCCCACAAACCAAAAAAAAAAAAAAAAACATGCATGTTAGTCTGATTGGTAACTCTAAATTGTCTCTGGTTGTGAGTGAGAGAGTGAATGGTTGTTTGTCTCATTTGTCTCTATGTGTCCCTGTGATGGACTGGAGACCTGTTCAGGGTGTCCTCTGCCCCTTGCACATTGATTGCTGAACATGAGCACCGGCGATCCCCGTGACCCGGAATAGAAGAAGTGAGTAAAAGATATTGGATGGATGGATGTTTTCTAATGAATACTGTGAGGTTTTTTTTTTTTTTTTGGTAATTTGTCACATTTATTTATTTATTTTTTGCTTATTTCTCCTTTTTTAATATTTTGTTTCCGCACAAGGAAATGGAAACATGGCCATTTTAAAATTTAAATACATTTATAAACAATCAAAGACATAAATAGAAATACAAACAAAAACTGAATTATTATCAGTGTCTTTGCCATGTTGGATTCTGATTTTCCTAATATAAATGAGTTACAATTTCCGATATAACTTTTTAATCTAAATTTAATAAAATTATTCATTGGTTGTACACATTTGCAGACCTATTAATCAATTTCTTATCAGCTTTTTTTTTAAATTAAATTAGTACTTACATCACTGGATGAGGCATTTAATGGTTTTATATTTAGTCTGATGCTACGGTCTTTCTTTCTCATCTTTGGCAGTTGCGAGTCCCTATTGCAAATTAGATGATTTATCTTAAAGGATTTATCCAGTATTTAATTTTTATTTTATTTTATTATTATTATTTATTTTTTATTTTTTTTATTTTTTTTTTTCAAATATACTGCACTCTTTTGTGCCACTTGTCATTTTGTGGAGTAATACCAAAGGTCTAAAAATGCTTTATGTGGCCAAATTACTTGATATTAAATGAGATACTTTGGGAAGACCTTTTGCTGTGGGTCACGGTGCAGTGGATGTATTAATCCATAAGAACATATGGCAAAGAAAATGAGCCCTGACATGCTAAGTGAATGCTTTAGATAGCACAGGCGCTCAGGAAGCCTTATGTCATCGCACTGAGCTGAGCTTTATAACAGACAGCAAGGATTTAAATTGAGAGCAACATCTGATGAAGCATGGATGACAGGTTCTGCCCTCACATCTGCCTCTTGATGGTGATAAGTGCAATATGATACAACCCCACAGTAAATGTCAAAGTTTATTTAAAGGTTTATATTCTAGATCTGGAATGTTTCCTCAACATAAATGGTTACTGTTACTGAAGCACCACTGCAAACTTCAGAAGTGTCTAAAAAAGTTGGTTGCACCCCCTAAAATAGCACATGGAAGACACTAGGTGTAAATATAACCAACCAAATGGAAGAACAGCAAGAAGTGAGAGTGCTGGGGGAACTGCAACACCCCCCCCCCACCTCTTTATTCTATCTCTCCTCCAAGGAGCTAAGGACTGCTGTTTATTTTTAAGCACGCATAGTTGAGAGATGTTTATATTTCTGCTGCCATCCCACCTCTCTCGTTCACTGTCAGGTGTGATAACTTTGTCTATTTTTAAAGCCACACGAGCGGTGCAAGCTAAAGCTCCATATAGTGTGCTTCTGTTTCATTGTAGCCTATAGTTTTAGACAGGATTCAGACAGGAGTGCAATCATGGAAGAAATGACAAAGTTCAAATGAGGCATTGAGCTACCAGCCGCACTTCAGATGTGTAGCATTTTCCTAAATGATGACTCTGTGTTGCTCCTTCCAAAAAGTTCTCCAAAATGATTCATCTACAATGTTTCTGGCCCTGAATGTAGTTTGAATTTATGTGCACATATTTATGTTTGTCATTTAAAACCATCTAAACTCCTACACGTAACCTGAACACATCTATTGCATTTTGCACCAAGATATTAACTTGGATTGAAGGCCAGAACTGTAGCTACTGTTGTATATAAAATGCTAACAAAAAATAAAATAAAATTTAAATTGTATCATCTGGACCAGTTTCTTTAAGTGAGAAACGTTTCGTCCCCCATCCAGAAGACTTCCCCAGTCTACGGCTTGCCAACCATATCTGTTCCATACTGCTGTTTCAAGCCATCCTCCTGTTGGAATCTCAAAAGTAGGCACACCCATCCAAAACAATCAATCTTCATGCATAACAATCAAATGTTTGCCTTGCCGGCTTGAAACACAGCAATGAAGGCTACCTATGGGACAGATCTGGTTGGCAGGCCTCAGGCTGACAAAGGCTTATGAATGGGGGACGAAAAGTTTCTTGCTTAAAGAAACTGGACCAGCTGACACAATTAAACCAAAATTTGTTATATACCTGGATGACTGAGCATACAAACTTTTTTTTTTTAATACGTATATATTTTTTTCTTTTTGACAGAATAAAACTTCAGTGAATCCTATTTCACTGGCTTTTACCACCATCATTATGTATTGTACTGAATTGAATTAAAACTGAATTGTATGAGAAAGAAACAGATTGAATGTACAGTATTATTATTCAATTTGTTTTTCTTTTCTGAAAGTGTTCTGTGATGATTTTTACTGTTATTTGGGACAATATAACTAAAATAAACCAGATTAAACTAAATTAGTCATTATGTCAATACCAATTTACAGTATTATTGCATCATAATGTGGTATCATATCATTGTACTGTACAGTAAATGCACTATTCCACTGGGCTGCAACTAGTTGGCAAATGACATCTGCAAAAACGTCTCCTTAATGTCTGCAAAATTCAATGTGACATTTGTGGGGGATCTCAGTTCCTTCACGTGGATCTCAAGAGCATTCAATCATCTGCTTGAGTTAAATTTGCAAACAAGTTAAAACAACTGTGCAACACATTTTATCTCAAAATTGTCACAGTCATTATGAGTGTCTTGAGTCTGTCTCAATCTCATTCAAAACCATTTGCATTTTTGTCATGGTCATCTCTTACCTGTAGTGAATGAGTAATATTTAACTCCTGAATATGAGCTTTCCTCAAACAGAAAATATCTCCAGGTCTAAAAACCCACAATCATCCGTCCATTATCTTTTACCCGCTTCTTTCTTTTTGGGCCACTGCTGCCCATACCCATGGGTGGCTGTGGCTGAGTGGTTAGAGCAGTCGTCCTCATATGCAAGAGTTGGGGGTTCAAATCCACCCGCAGTCACATGCTGAAGTGTTCCCAGGCAAGACTGAATATGTCATTGCCTCCGATGTGTGTCCCATCAGTGTATGAATGTGATAAAGCACTGATTAGTCTCTTTAGAATGATTTGTTCAATTATTTTTGTAGAGATCTAGTAGAGTGCTGTATGAATGGATAAAGGAGGACACAGATTGTAGTGTAAAGCGCTTTGAGTTTCTGGATAAGATAGAAAGACGCTATATAATTAAGTCAATTTATAATTTATCCAACAGTTAGCACCCACTTCAAATGGCATCACCCATTAGATGTCTGTTATTAGTTGTTATCGTCCCCATAGGTTGCATTCAGACTGCCGCTCCTCTGCCTCCTATTAGGTTTAAAGGTACTTTGTTAGTGCTGATAATGGGGTTACGTGGTTAGGTTAAGAGTAAAGGGTCTGGGGGTTAGGTTTATGGTCTGTATTAGTTAAGACTCAAGGGTAAGGGGCTTTGGTTTAGGGTCAGTGCTCGGGGTCAGGTGTAAGGTTAGGTTTAGGAAGTGGGTTAAATAAAGCTTAAAAAAAAAAGAGTTCTCCACACATGCAAAGCTGAATATTATCAGCAATAACAACATGTTAAAACTACTAGGAGGTAGGACGGACAGTCTGATCCCAATCTATGGGGATGATACACATCTAATAACACTCTTTTAATGGGCTGGTGACATCTAAAGCCAATGACAGTCACTGTGCGAGAGGCGGGGGACACCATGGCCTCCAGTTCATCACAAGGACACATAGAGACAAACGAGACAAACAGCCATTCACTCTCTCACTCACACCTAGAGACAATTCAGACAATGCATCCTAACATGCAAGTTTTTGGTCTGTGGGAGGAAACGATCAAGGTCTCTGGAGTACCCAGAGAAAACCCACACATGCACAGAGAGAACATACAAACTCCACCCAGAAAGCCCCCCCGCCAGGATATGATCTGAGACCTTCTCGCCAGGAGGCAACACCTCTACTATGGCGTTTCAATCATGTCAGTCTCTACCACCTGCACCACCATGCCACCCACAGATAATCAATCTTGTTAAAAACTGGTCAAAATCTGATAAGTATTACAAATGTACTCCATAATATATCATAAATGTGTGGGTAGCTGCCAAAATGGGTGCAAAACCCATCCAGGTGAGGAACAAAATAATGGTTCATGGCTAAGAAATCAGTTTTGCAAGTCATACATGTGAAAATAGACTGTGATTAAAAATAAACAAATAAATAAATAAAATAAATAAGACCTCCTAGCAGGCCACATGGCTTGTTGATTGCTTGGTCAGAAACTCAATGTTCTGTGAAACTGCAAAAAAAATAATCTGCCTATTTTCTCAAAATCTTCCAGTAGTTTTTGGGTTATCTCCAACTGACTCATCTCACAGTCTTAGACACAGTCCAGTAAGACACTACCTAATGAAATACTTACTACCCAACAGTTTTAGCAGTCACTATGTTGCACTATAGTTTCGTAAATACTTTGCATGGATTTTTTATTTTTTATTTTTGGTCTTTCCGAAAAAAAAAAAGTTTACAAACCCTTTTGAGAATGATGATTCCCTCTTGGTTGTGCTCATTAGTGGTAATGTCAAACATGGCACCGCCGTCGCCTGGCACAATCGTGTACTCTACTTCAGCATTCCGCCCGATGTCCAAGTCATGGGCTTTTATCCTGCCGACGGCAGAACCCACTGCAGAGGATTCAGGAACTCGTAGGTGAAAGAAACCTTTCAAACAAATTGAGAATAGAGTTTGGTTAATATTTTACGGTTACTTGATTTTAAATAGAAACAGTTGCCAAATGATGTTTTACAGTATTCATCCATGGGTAAAGCAGGTGATGTTTTGAAAGTGTAGTTGTACATTAAGGTCACTCACTTAATTCACTGGTTGGTTCAACAAGTTAGACAAACAAATTGAAGATATTAACATTACCAGCATCATCCAGGCCTCACAACAGGAAACAGGCAAACAACAAACTATCAATTACACCTGGAGCGGAAGGAAATTTAATCTTCTCTGTGCTTCACTTCACTTTCCAAAATCCAGTTGAAGATCCATTTCTACTTGTGGCAGAAACATGATAACGTCACAGTTGGGTTTTAGAGACAGAACCCACATCTGGTGACGCCATAAAGTGGATGTGAGTAAATTGGTGTGACATTAGAACTAGTGAAGAAACAGGTTCATGGATGTTTAATATTGAAAATATGTTTTCCTTTTTTAAAAAAAAAATAATTAATTGAAGAGCAAAGACAGACTTTCATGTATGAGGAGATATACGTCAACAAAGTAAACTGAATCAGCATTTTTTTATTTTCCTTTAAAACAAAACAATGCACACATTTTGAAATGCAAGCCCTTTGCAGAGGGTGAGGAGAGGAGAATAAAGACAGGACGCGACAGGGCAGAAGAGTCACCATACTTGGCCAAACCTCTGTGCTGTGACAGCATTATGGAAATATCATCTTTTCCTCTGCGCCAGAGGAGCGCGGCCATCAGACTGATTGTATTTACATTCAGAGGAGACCTCAGCCACTTCACAAACTATACAAAGAAGCTGCATGAGTACAGAAGAGTATTTTTGATGTCCAGTCTTTGTACCTGCTGCTTTAACCTACAATATACATTGTGCATAGTTCACATATTCTTAGAATACCTAAATACGTTTTCAAGAATCAATAGATTTCCAGCTCTATGGGTTATTTTTAAACATAAATACTTTTTTTTTCCAGTTAGGCTTTTTACATAACTTGGTAACTGCTACAATTGAACTAATCTGGTTTAGCAGCTTATGGAACCAAAATATGCTGTTTAAATACACTGAGTCCCTGAAGCTACACCAATATGTTCAAATCTGATCTAAATATAGACAGGAGGCCCATGAGCAACATAACATCTACCCTGGTTTATTTGCCAGGAGTTGTAGCTGTAGATGCAATCACACTAAATAAACAGGCCATTGCTTACGACAGTGCATAATGACAAATAATGAAAAGCAATTACAGAAACAAGTGATGATGAATACCCCCCTGCCTTTTTGTAATTAAGCACTGTTTATTTCATCATTAAAGCATGTGTGAACCTATCATTACAGTAAGATAAACTTAGTGCAGTATATTAAATGATTGTATTGAGAACTGTTAAGTGTTAACTCACTTTTAGAAAACCTTGGTGAGTTGTCGTTGACGTCGCTGAGGGTGATGTTGACAATGGTGGTCCCAGCCAGTCCTCCCAGCTGCCCACCCATGTCCTTGGCCTGGATTAATACCTGGTACTGTTCCTTCACCTCTCTGTCCATGTTGGACAGTGCCGTTTTTATAACTCCTGATGTACAGCAGGGTTTATGGAAGAGAAGAGAAGTGAAAAACAGAGGGAAAAGGAAAAGAGAAAGGGAAAGGAATAGTGACATAAAAAAGGAAATGAATGGTAAAAGTTATCCAGAAATGCGATGCACGGTTTACATTCAAAATGCACAGCAAATTTTCACCTTCTACACTCCTGCAGAAGTCCATCTGACAAGGACTGAAATAGAGGTCATCCCACAAACTGGAAACACTTGACATTCAACAGGGAGCACTGGTGAAGCCATATAATGATTCACTTGAGGATCAGAGACCCTGAGATCAGACAGCATTTGTACCGCAGATTAATAGCTAGGTCAGTGGGAGGGTGGCAGGTTAAAGAGAAGCAATGCAGCACAGGCTTGTCCGAACCTTCTCCAGCTATTATCCCATTAATTATGATGCAAACATTTGATTTTATCCAGAAATCACTATGCAAAACCAAAATAATACAGTGCTTTTTCTGTCAGAGAGAGGAATGCCTCTCTGCAGCCTGTATGCTAATTTGCATCTTGTTGTTGCCCCCCTTCTCTTGTTCACCTTTTACCTCCTGCTGTTTGCTCTTCTTTTTTGTGCCCATTTGGAGATAGCAGCAGACCCAGCAGGGCAAACATTTGCTTTAACCATTCTTCTCCTGCATCGGTTTGAAATACAATCACAGTGGGTGCTCTGCAAAGCTCTGGGATGAGCAGCACGATCAGCAGCAGATTTCACCGTATCTGGCTGTGTGATATGTATGAAGCTATTTTCATATGCATTGGATTGTCCCAGATTGTAAGCAACAGCAACACAGTACCTGCAAACACTGGCAGTATGAAGTTATTTCAGATTTAGAGCAGTCATTGTCTATGCACTCTTACCTCCAAGTTTTTATTTTTTATTTTATTTTATTTTATTTTTGTAACCTGCTTTTGACACCATCTTGCAATAGGTGCAAACCTACCACATGCATAAATGATTCAGATACCAGGGCAATTGTGTAATTACACAACCGGCCAGCACCAACTATTCAGTGCCTGATTATTATTATGTCATAAAATCTACTGGCATTCTACATTCAGTTATATTAACAAGCATGTTTTGAAATTGCATGAAGTGTCCCTTTTCTACAAAAAAATGCTGAATATTTTACAATAAGTTACTATGCGTATTTGTTTATTATTTTGTATTTTTTTAATGAATTATTCATTTATTTGATTTCTGTCTTGGTAGAAAATAATTCCAATACTGACTTGTTCGAGAATTCAAGGATTCAAGATCTGTAGATCTCTTCTTATGTTTTTATTTTTTTATTATTTTGATATACTGTACTGTACAGTATGTGGACAGTGACTGAAATGGCATCTTGCACTAATTATCAAATAAAATAAGCTCAAATTGTTTTGACATGTTCCTGTTTGTGAATCTCCAATAAACCATCCACATTGATAAGAAAGACTAATGTTTGTAATGCCCAACAGATTTGTAAAACAATTAGATATGATGATCAATTATGTATTTTCCCAATAAGTTATTTTCCAAAGAACATATTCAGGTTGTAGGCATCACATTTACATTTTCTGACATGTTCTTATAACAAAATAAAAAGTTCAGTTCTTATGAACCAATTTTTAAATAAATGTCCTTTCCTCCAACCAAAGCACTTCTTGTGGTCATGATCTTAAATAATTCAGTAACTTGAACAAATGCAGCATTTTCTTGTCAATGTTGCTTGATTGTCCTCATAAAATCACAATGTAACACAGTACAGACTGAGACATAATCAGCTGAAGCACAGCAGAGAAGGATGACAATATAGTGCAATTTGTCTATTAATTTATTTATTTGTTAAAAAAAAAAAAATCCTTGGTCATGCTCAACTCCTTTTAGAAGTTACTGAGTTTTACTTTAACCAGAGATAGTGCACTCTTTACTGGGAAAAATATAAAATGAAATCTGGAATGCATGAAAAATCGATAATTCTTTGAACAGTAAAACAGATGTTTGATGTGCAAAAATCCCTTATAAGGCTATCTGTGTTCCTAATTGTACTATTACACTCCATCATGAAATCATAGCTCAAATGAAACGTTAAGCAGCTTACCTGTTTTAGGGTCAACAGAGAAGTACGGTTGGCCGTGGAGGATGCTGTATACCACTCTTGCACTGTTTCCATACGTAGGGTCATCTGCATCTGTGGCTGTTACTTGGGTCACATAGGTCCCTGCACAAAGGAGTGTGAAAAACATATTGACTGTGAGTTAATCGGCTTCCTCACGAGACTGAAATCCAAACTCTTTGAAGTTCATCAGCTTTCCAAACGATCTCACCTGACACTAATGAGCGGTGACTCACTGGTGAGAAACCTGCTGCTAATGATGAAAAGTGAAGGAGTCTGATAGAGCGCGATGGCAAGATGTGCAAGTGAAACAACAATGTATTGCAGGGCAACTGAATATACTTGTTTAGATTTTGCACACTTACAGCATTACAGAGCAGCAATAAAAAAAAAAAATAAAATAAAAAAAAGATGCAAAAGCTCTTGTGCAGCCATTCATTAAATGTTGCTTGCGTTAAGAAAACAAAGCGCCGAGACAGGAGCTGTGATAAGATGGCAGTCTTCCAAACTCTTAACAGCAACAGAATAATTACAAGTAGGAGGTTTGGCTCATCTCTTTTTTTTTTTTTTACTAACTGGCAAACACAAAGTGTTCAGTGTTGTGTCTTTCACAAAGTCAATATTTATGTTGTTATGTTGCATTTTTTAAATTCACAAACTGAATCAAACGCGCATGGTTTTAAAAATCCCCAAATGCAAGCAGATTATTCATAACGACCTACAAAAAAAAAGGCACATCTGGACAGTTAAAAAAAAAAAGTACTAGATAAAATGAAAATTATAGGATGTGTGGGAAGCCTGTTCAGAAGATGCTGACCAGAGGGACAGCACTTAATATGGACATTTTACTCTCTGGTAAGCTCCTAGATGCATGCAAAGAAGATGCTGTTTAATAAATAGCCTTTTCAGTCTGAGTAAGTGTTAACAATAGAATTAAAACATTAGTTGGAGATAGATTAGTGTCTCTCATCTATGTCAAACATGCCTGATTGCCCAAGAAGGATTGCATTGTGCTAAACATGTGTATACAGTGGATGAGATAACACATTTTTGCAAAGGAGGACAGAAACACAACAATTACAGCTCGTATATATTGGAAGTTTGAAAGCCTTCAAGCATCTCTGACTCCTACACATTCCCAGGCAGCAAAGGTAACAGCTTTTACATAAATGTGAGGCTTTAAACTACGCGAATGAATTCTATTTGCAGGGCTGTGAAAAGTCAAATGGCTGAGTGAGATCTTGATTGAAAGAAATGGTTTCAAAATCCTTAGGTGGTTAAAAATATATACACTATGTAACTTCAAGTGATATTACAGTTTTCACTGTATTAATGTTGAGGTACACACAATTGCAGTGTAATGCATATTACATATTTATGCAAATGTATTTTGTTAAAAGATGACGAGCTAGGGTAAGTATGTGGTCAGTGTTGTGGTTTTGTAAACGTGATGCTGCAGGTTTGAGCCCCGGTTATATCCGAAAGGGGATTTGGCACAAAACTGCTGCCACATATTTAACTGTCCCAACAGTGAATGTGAATTCAACTGAGTAATACAATAGTTGCACATGTCTTCCTTCCTTTTATTCAAGAATATCAAATTATTTAATTCATCCATCCATATTCTACACCTGACTGATCCTGCTCAGGGTGACACAAATCTGCTGCTAATCACTAGTAATCAATGGGTGAGATGCTGGACCCATTATAGACAGGTCAACAGTACATCACAGGACCACATAAAGACTAACAACCATACACACACTCCCACCTTGGGCAAGTTTAGAAACTCCATAAAACTAACATTGGGGCTTCATTTGAGCCGGATCCTGATGGAACAAAATTCAGGAACTCTTGTTTTGACAGTTTCTGGTAACAGTTTTTTGGATTTGGTAACTCTCAGGCTTACTAATTATAAAGTTATGGGCAAATATGACTGCCTTGAATAAATAATGCTTTTATTGGATGTGCAAACTGAAAATAATTACATGAGCACTCATTAGCATACTCTTTTCAAGAGAAGCCTTTCCACATCTACACTTAAAGAAATCTCCGCCCCTAAAAGAGCGGTGGGGGGAGGTGCCGAGCAGGCGCGCGTGTCGTTTGCAGGCAGGAGCTCACAGCCGTAGGCAGGTGCCTAGAGGTTTCACATTTGGAGTGACAATGAGGGGTTTGCATTCAAGCCCGACTTACTTAACGGTTCCATCAAGTAGGGGTGGAAGCTTGACAGAAGTGGAGTGTTTACAAATGTAGATAACTGTACGTTTAACAACCTGTTAAGATTCGCCAAACTGCAAGAAATCACATCTATTTTATTCAAAAATTTCAGGGGGAGGACCCTCCTACTGCTGCCGGCCCACCCACTATTTGCGTTCCGGCATCGATCAGTTTACAAATTAAGCCCTGCCTAACATGCACATGTTTGAATCATGGCACAAAACCAGAGTAGTTGGAGAAAACATACACAAGCATGGACTCAAACCCAGGATCTACTTGCTGTAAGACAGCAGTGCTAATACACAGACACAGGACCACTGTGGTGTAGAGGTAGAGCAGCCCACTTGGGACCAGAAAGTTGCAGCCTCAACTCCTCACCATGTCCACATGGTGTGGTGTCTTTGAGCAAGACATTTAATCCCTACCTGTTCCCTATAGGTGCTTACATAGCTACCCACTGCTCCACCTGGGTGAATCTCACGTGTGATGTGTTCTATACAGAGCACAAATTTCATTATTGTATAGAAACATACAATAATGACAACACATAGCACTTTAT
The DNA here is from genome assembly GCA_031762315.1 of Hypsolebias antenori. NCBI lineage: Eukaryota > Metazoa > Chordata > Actinopteri > Cyprinodontiformes > Rivulidae > Hypsolebias > Hypsolebias antenori. Next base: position 14,796 of record JARVGS010012062.1, read on the forward strand.
TTCTAACAAGCTTGGCCATTGTGCAGCTTTAACACCATTTTTTTTGTTTTTCACAAAATGTTTTCACTGCATGTTTTATGCGTTCCTCATAAAATATTGTGACATGTACTGCATGTATCAGATGCAATTGCCTTAGAAATGTGATAAAATTATAAACAGCCATCAAAACTTAAACTGTTAGTTAACTTAGTTTTCTGTGGTGTTTGTTGCTTGTGCTTTGGTCCATGGCCACAACAGACAACTTTTTTTTTTTTTTTTTTTTTAATGATGAACTTGAAGCCTCCATCATACAGTAGTGTTTCTTTGATTTAGGGTGCTTACTGAAGCTACACTGTTTTTCCTGCTTGCTAGCCATCCTCTTGAGACTGCTGGATTTGAAGTTTTGAGGGCTTCATTGTGATTCACATCAAGAGAAACCATTCTCCCAACGAATTACCTTGATCTGCCGTCCCTGGGGGGAATGTGTAAAGACAAAGCAGTGGAATGTACTGTACTTAGGGCACACCAAGGAGAAAACTGTTCTCTGAAATGTCAAAATCCATTAGGGAGAGCAGTGCTACCCCTCTGGTTGTACCCATGAACACCTGAAACTGAACTTGTTAGACTCTCTTGTCCAAAGTGAGAAAGCCAAGTTTTGCCAAGAAAGAACAAAACTTTGAATGGCCACTTACCAACTGGTGACATCTCTGGAACACTGGCTGTATACGGTCCCTCCAGGAACTTTGGTTCATTGTCGTTGATATCTTGGACCTTTATAACAAATTCTGATTCAGGCTCCAGTGGGATATTGGTGTCAGTGTCCACAGCCTGGGCGCGGAGGGTGTAGTAAGGCTTCTCCTCTCTGTCAAGACTCCTTAAGGCATGGATGTCCCCGGTAGTTTGGTCAATTGTGAAAATGGAGCCAGCACCATCCCCGGAGAGGGTGTACTTCACCGAACTGTCCCCCTTATCGAGGTCAGTGTGGAGCTGCAAGACAAAAGAGGAAAAAAAGACGGGTTGAGTGCAAACATTGGCACAGATAATGGTTCAATGAAAACACTAGGGAAGAGCTGTCAGGGGAAACTATTTCACAATGACAGTCAAGGTAACTGACTGCACATCAAAGAGCAAATTCATCTCTCTGCAACGATTTGCAAAACACCAAATTGGAAAAAAAAAAAAAAAAGAATGGAATGATCCTGCTTTCAGAACATTTCCCAGAATAATGAGGCTAAATCTTTCATAAATAATGCATTCCCTTATTGCAATTACACTGCAATGGCATCCCTTCAGCTTCTTACACCCATTGCCATTTAAGCACAAAAAAGTCCCATTAGACAAGAGCAATGACTTTAACTTAAAGAGTTAATATTAAATGGCAACAATGCTAAATGAATACCTGTACATCACAATCAGTATTTCTAATACCTTCTTGCCCTGGCAATAAAAAGCCTGTGACCAGAGGACGCTCAGCACCGTTGCAAAATAACACATCTACTGCCAGAAAGCATCTCTCTTTATATAGATCCAGGTCTGTGCCATCTCACTTTTTTACAACCGAACAAACAAATTCTGGGCTGGTGGTAGAAACCGTGTTGACATAGTTGTGTTTACTTTATTTTAGTAAACAACTCTAATATTCAAAGCTTTTTAAATATTTATAGACTCTAATGTAATGTAATCATCAACCATAGTGGGTTATAGATTTTTTCTTTCTTTCTGGTCAGTGGCATGAGATTTCCACTTGCACTGCTGAACAGCAGTTTCATTCCAGGAGACAACAAGTAATGTTTCAAGCACTGAAGCAGGAGTACGTACCCAATTCCCTGGAGGCTAGGTCATTTGTTGGCTATTTGCAAAATGGTTATTTGTATTTATTTTTTTTAATTTGTTTATTTATTCATGTTTTTATGTATGTATTCAATTATCCATCCATCCATCAGCCATCCATCCATCCATCATCCATCCATCCATCCATCCATCCATCCATCCATCCATCCATCCATCCATCCATCCATCCATCCAATATAAAAGAAAATAATTTCCCACCTAACTCTTGGTCCATTAGACTGAGAGTCATGTATATGTATTTTTTTGTTTGTTTGTTTGTTTTTTGGTGCATAATTATTACTAAACATGTTATAAAAGACATATAAACTACTACATTTATCTTTAATAACTGCTATTGAAAGACAAAAATAGACAGTTGTGTTTTTGCTTGTGTATCTGAGTGAACACCATGTGCACATATGGTTGTCAAGTACAACATATCTTATGAAACATGAGCAATTCTTAATAAAATATTTAGATATTTGGAATTACATTTACTAATTTAACAAGGTTGAGTCAGGTCATCTTCTTTGTTGAAATGCTTTGGTTTTTATCCAAAATACTTCTTCAGTCAGGAAAGAGAAGGGTTTTGGATAAAAGATGACACATTTCAACAAATAATAATCTGTCCAGAGGACCTGACTCAATCTTGTTAGATTTATCTACCTGGATTATTGAGCAGCATCAGTACATTTACTAATTATGAGCATTTGAACTCAACCCAATTCAAGATGGACACTGTGGCAAACTGATCTTAAATAATAATAACAATATGTGTGTTAGTCAGGCAATGATACACCTACTGACCTATTTTTTTATAAAGCTGAGACTAAACTTGATCTGATTCTGAGCTTGACTGACTTAAAAAAAAGCCTGTATTTCAGTCAGTTTTACAACTGATGTGCTCACATTTGAAAATTTATTCACGATATAAACTCCAAATACTTCCAGTTGTCTGAGATATTTGCTTAAAATGTCAGCCATGATTGTCAAAGTCAACTTGTCTGTCTGTTAGTAAACTCTCTCATGAGCTTAGCTTTTCATGAACCTTTCAGAAAG
>JARVGS010016230.1:1216-14833 GCA_031762315.1 Hypsolebias antenori
CGGTATAGTGGGCTAAACGTATATATAAAAAAAAAACTGTCCAGATGACCCGACTGAGAATTATTGGATGGTTATTCCAAGTTTGACAGGCGTGTCTATAAAACCAAACAACGTCCCAGTGAACTTCAAACCCAACAACATCCTCAAACAAAACCTGATTCATCCAGTGAACAAAACCAAACAGATGCAGAGAGAAGTGTTAGGAAACTAAAAAAAAAAAAACTACACAAATGCATGACACAATACAGAAGAGCCAACTGTTCGGATCAGGAATCTGTGATCCACTTACATCTCAAGGACAGGAGACACTATTCAAAGGAAAATAATGTCCATATTGTCCATGTTCATATTTTGGACAGAGAAGATAAAATATAGATTAGATAGATAGACAACGATAAGATAAAACTTTATGTTCCACAATTGTAGCAGAAGTTCTCCTATGACACACTCTACATTCATCAAACACACACAAGAACCAACAATAGAAGACAATAAAAACCACATTATTACCATTAGTTAACACCTGATGTGTCTGATTAGCTTTGTTTAAGAACTTTATTGCAGATGTTGAAAATTTTCTTATCAATAAAAGAAGAGGAGGTCTTAGGTTTCTTCAGTGTGTTGTAAAAAATACTGTAACCTGTCAGAATATTTACTGGTTCTGGTTTTAACAAAACTCTTATCTTTATTATTCATTATTGCTCTCAGCGGCACAGAGGTTAAAGCTCTCGCCTTACAGCAAGAAGTTTGCAGGTTCGTCTCTCAGCCTGGGATCTTTCTTGATGGAGTTTTATGTTCTCCTTGTGCACATGTGGGTTTCCTCCGGGTACTCCGGATTCCTCCCACAGACTAAAAACACGCAGGTTAAATGAACTAAATTGTCCCTAGGTGCAAATGAGAGCATGAATGGTTGTTTGTCTCTATGTGATGGACTTGCAACCTGTCCAGGGTGAACCCGGCCTCACGCAGTGACTGTTGGACACCAGGACCCCAGAACCCAGAAAGAGAAAGTGGAAAACCCCTGCCCCCACCAAAAAAAACAGGATGGATGGATACGTACAGAGCTGACAATGTGGGTAGCAATATTGGGCATGAACTGAAACGATCAAACACACTTTTAATACATTTTCAAATTTAAATTATGTTGTGATGTGACATTACTATGGCAGTTTTTGAACTCAATAAGCTAATTTAACACTTATCCAGCCCATCTCCTACAAACGTCTTATACATGACTATAAACAAGTTTCCACAAACATTCACAAGCTCAAAATCTACTCCTGAACATTAAAAGCGACAATAAAATGTCTTCAGATTTACAGCATCGTTTAACTTATTTAAATAACAGATTTGATTTGTATAAAAAAACTGAAAATCCAAACCTTGATTGCACAGATTGTAGTTTTTGGCAGATAAAAAGAGAACGCACTGTACACTGGTGCTTTAAAATAAACATGAGCATGTATCAAGAGTAATGTCTAATTTCCACACATCAAAAGATGGCTAAATTATTAAACATAGCGCAAACTTAATGTCAAATGTTACCTCTCTTGTCCTGCTGTGTCCCAGAGCTGAAGGTGGACTTTGAAGTTCTTCTCACCTGACCCGTCAGCACCGGTCCCCGAGTACACCTGAGACAAACCAGACAGCTTTTAAAAAAACATTCAAAAAGCTAAAGATAATGGAAAAACTCTGCTCTGAGGGATTTCTTTTTTATTGTATGCGTTGAATAAGAGGACAAATGTTTAGGACCTGATGTGTGTAGATTGCCAACATAATAAATATTTGAACTTGACCATATAAAATTGTGAACATCACTAGTTAAACACTTATCTAGAGAGGTCATGCTTTAACAAATGCAAGGATTATTAGTGTACCAAATTTAGTGTTTTGATCATAATCTTATTTCTCAGAGTGAGTTAGAGTAAACGTTAATCCACAGAACAACACTCACCACTCTCTTTTCCCTGAAGTCAATCCCCACCGTGGTCGTGAACCTCCGGTTGAACTTGTTGTCCGTGTACCTGTAGAGAAAGGTGGTCTTTCCCACCCCAGAGTCTCCGAGGGCCAGCAGCTTGATCAGATAGTCGTAGTCCCAGTCAACCATTCTGCAGATGTGTTGAACCTGCGAATGAATCAAATCCAACACTAGTGCTCTGCACACCGCAAGGTTTAGGCATGCAAATAACGCTGCAGAACATAAAAGAGAAATTCTTTGACTCAAGTCTGCAGGACCGTCACACAGGCTTACTGTAGCTGCACGTCATAACTCCCCGGTCATTAGGCGCTGATCAGAGGAGGACTAGCACATGACTGGAGTTTGCTTCCACATGAGCAGTCAAATGCCTCTGCAGAGTTTTATCTGAAGTTTCTCAGCAAAAACTAAAGGTCTGTTTGGCAGACAGGAGTCGTTTCATTGACCTAAAGAGCTGTGGGCAGACAGCTCGTTACTGCATGACGCCACTGAGCTCCAGCAATTCCTGAAGATCCCTCAGAGGCAGCGTTTGATAATATTTCATATCTCAATACGTACACCCAGACGAAACCAAACAGGGAACACTTCTGTACCTGATAAGTGTGGGAGATTATCTAATCAGCAAACCTGAACCAACCAACCTCAGGGTGAAATCAACAAAGATCAACACAGATTATTAGTCTTAAAAGTACAAAATATCAGTAAACATCGGTCTTACCAGTTATGAAGTACAAACGTCCATCCAGAAGTCGATAATAATGAAGCGTTGAAACATTACTGAACCTTTTCCTCGTCTCGCATGTGATGCAGGGAGGAGTTCCAGATCTTTCAGATCCAAGTGGGGCCGAGCTTTCAGAGCTTCTGCTGTTTCTCATGAGGGGAAATAAAGGCTCTTTGAAAACTGGACTGTTGTTGCTTTCCACAAATTATACACGGCCCTGTTAGTGGAAAAAAAAAAAAATCCTGGCCCACTTTTATAAGCCTAACACAGTAGTTCCGCTTCTCTCAGCAAGATATATCCATTAAAACATAAACTTGATGAAAAATACATCAGTTTTATTTAGGAAAATAACATACTTGTAATAAATCAACAACCGTTTTTCTCTAACTGGGTTTAAAATACTTGAGCAGATTATTTGACTGGCTGCTTTTTCCTGCAGTCTTCCTCTCTTTGCTCATCCAGTTTCTCCCTGGTTTTCTGGATGAGGGAACATTCATTATTGGCTTCTGCCGCTTCCACTCGTACATTAGCTCCCTTTGAACATCTGGCGGAAGTTCAGAAAACACCTCAGGGTCCACATTTCCCGGGAACTTGCAGTCAGAAGAAGACTGGGGTGATGAAAGTTTATCTCCTTCCGTGACGTTCTGTATTTGAGTTGTTCCTGCAGGCCACAGCTTAGTCACGGTGGTCGTTCTGTCAGATGTGTTGAATGCGTTTGCCGCCTCTTTAGTGTTTTTAACATTTTGTGAGTCTGTGGACGGCTCTGAAGGCTTGTTCTGGGATATTTGGGAGGCGTCTGTGGCTGACGGACTGGACATGGAGTTTAGGTAGGGAGGAGATAACAGCTCCTTCTGGATTTCCTCTGGAAGCATGTTAAACACCTCTGGGTCAACATTTAGAGGTAACTGATGTGTTGTAGTGTTTGTCTTTTCATCATAGCTGAGTCCCACTGCGCTGCAGGACGCTTTCTGACTCTCTTCTTCAACAACAACAGAGCTTTGTTCAGATGTGAAGCCATGCAATAACTCCTCAGAGCAAGAAGAGCTTTTTGTGCTGAAAGGGCTTTTTAATGAAGCAATCATACTGCGAGCGCTGGCCTGATGATCCGAGCAGCGACTGTCTGCATTCTGAGACGAATCATCCTGGCAAAGAGGAATAGCATAAATTATTTCAAGCATTTCTGCGACGTAGCACAAAAAGCAGCCTAAGATGTCTCAAGGATGAAAAGCACAAGATCTTTGCTTGCATAGTTAAGTTCTTCAAAATAACAATTTGAGTCATTGATCTCTTATTTTCACACACTACCTGACTTTGTGAGGATAGGATCTGTAATTTTCTGGGAGAGTTCTGTGTGAAGAATGACGTTATGGCACCCGTCCTGCTCCCACCAGCCCCTCTGCTCTGCAGGTTACTGAAGCAGGTATTGATGAGTGTGAGGTGAAAAGCAGCGCTGCTGTCCACCATCTTGTGGAAGAGCTTCATGGCCAACGGGATCAGCTGGACCACAGCCTCTTCATGCATCCCTAGAAGAAAGAAGAAGAAAATATGCTTGTCTGGTAGTTTGAATAGCAGAATGTATGAAAAATTATTTTTCTTTTTTTTTTAGATTTGATCTCACTGCTTTAACAGAGACAAAAAAAAACAGGTAGCAACACTATTCTTTAAGATGTTTAAAAACTAACTTGTGTATCTCGAAGACGCTAAACTCAAATAATTTAGGTGTTTATAGTTTTAAAGTATGACGGAGCTTTAGGGCCACACTAAGAAAATCACAATTAAAAGCCATAAAATTACGAGAATAAAGTCGTACGAGACTTTTGCAGCTCTCATTTTTTTTTTCACGAGTCGGATCCACAACGCAACCTGTCAATCAATCCAGTAGGCATGTGGTAAAATGAAGAATATTGAGCATTCTTATGATAAACTGAAGCTGCATGGCACTGCAATTAATGGCTGTATTGATGGATTTAATTGTGACATAATGTGGGTGGAGACATATTTCACAAACATTGACCCAAAAGTGATTGCGAACTATTCATAAACACAGCGACTCGCACTGGAGGCTGTTCACAGCACTCACAATGCAACCCTTGATTTCTCAATCATTTACCTTTGGCTTGGTCATTTGCTGACATGCCTACTGGATTGATTGACAGGTTGCGTTGTGGATCCGACTCATGGAAAAACAAACAAACACGAGAGCTGCAAAAAGTCTTGTACAACTTTATTCTCATAATATGAAGACTTTATTTGAATTACTATATTCTCGTAATTTTATGGCTTTTAATTTTTTTTTCTTAGCATGGCCCTAAAGCTGGGTCGTATTATAGAGGTTTAATGAAAAAAGGTTTCTCTTTGTGTAATTTACCGTATTTTTCAGACTATAAGGCGCACCAGATTATAAGGCTCACTGTCAATTTTTAAGAAAATTAAAGGATTTTAAGTGCACCTTATAGTCCGAAAAATAAGGTAGCTTATTACTTCAAGAAATTCTAATATTACTACATCATTAGACATTAAAATGTACTTAAACAACTTACATGGGTTTCATTGAAACAAACAAGACATGTTGAAATGTTTTCTATTGAGGAGCCAACACATCACACCAATTAGTATTCATGATAAAATGTATGTGATCTTATCACAGTGTTTGCTGAAGCACCAGCGTACCAGAGGTGATCTTCTGTCCGATGTGGCTCGGGATCGGGCACTGGCGGCTCTCCCGGCTGAACCACTTGTTGGTTGCAGAGAATCTTCGGATTGTAAGCCTGAAGGTTCGAGGCAGTCGGCCGTCTTTGTGCATCCTGGTTTTAAAAACATCACGGGAATCGATAAGAACAAAAACGCTAACTTTAAATTGATCTCTTCCAGATTCAGAGGTGAGGTGCTGAATCTGATCCTGACCTCTCCACCAGACTGCTCAAAAGCTCCTGAATCTTCTCCAGAACTTCAGAAACTGAAGACATTTTTTTGAAGGAGTCTTCATCACTGAGAGACTGAAACATAAATTATATTAATTCAGCTGTTAAATATAACACAGTTTTAATTAAAGAAAATAAATAAACCTTTATAGATTTAGTGCTTCATTTTAATTAAGAATGGGGACTAGAAACCTTATTAATGAACAGTTAAAATAGGGTCTATTCATCAAATATGCATTTCCAAAAACGGACTCTTACTTCTCAACCTTCCAGTTTTTTAAAAAGGTTTCTGTGAAGGAATTCAAGTTCCAGTGGATCCCAAGCTTTGATAATGCAGATTCAGTATTTATTTATTTAAACAACAGGAAGCTACCAGTATTTTAAAAAGATAAAATGTCATGATTTAAAAAGTGTGAACTACCATACTTCAAAAACCTCTAACAGTGGATCTACCTGGATTAATGAGCATGCATCAGGATACTTTAAAAATAGATTCACAACAAGTCTTTTACTTTGAATCAACAGTGTTATTGTAGAAAGACTATCACAAACTCTTTTTTTTTTTTTTTTTTTTTTTTACAGCAGAAGGTTTTAGGCTTTTATAGAAAAAATGGGTGCAATTAAAGATGAAGGACATTTGGTCTGCTTGAGCTTTTCTTTTAGAAGACAAAATATTAAAAGTCGTGTTCATGGGAATGCAAAACTAACAGTTTAATTGACACAGATAACACAGCAAATTCATGTTTTCTTTGCAAGATTCTTTAATTTCTAAGAAAATAGTTTTATATGGTATAAATCTAAACACACGTACAACCTCCTGACTCTTAATTGTCAACCAGCTAAAAAAATAAATGTTCTCCAAGGATACACAGATGTTTGAAGGTTTAGGGGTATGAAAGCCTACCTGAGGGGCCCCAGTGGGGGTGACAGGTGAGTCATCAACACCAAGGGCCAAATTCTTTAAGCGTTGAGCTGTGGGGCCTCCAAACTCCCTCTCCAAGTCATTCAAAGGGTAGAGCTGTAGCTCATTAACACTGATCAACCCCAGAGCTTGAAGTCTCTTAGCAGTTTGATGACCCACACCTAAAACAAACCACAGTAACACAATGTGATATCAGTGACACAAACATAACAAGAACAATTTAAATAAACAGTATTTAAGTGATTTTCACACACATTTTTTTTTAAATTTTGTTCAAATTCAATTGAACCCTTTCAACAAAACAGAACATCAGAACACTCAAAAATGAGAACATCAATCACTGAATTTTCTGCATGTGTACCAGGTACTTTTCGGAGGCCACTCAAGCAGCCCATGATGTCAGTGACGTTCTCCTGAAGTAATATGGTCTGCTGGTTTGGTTTGAAGGTGCCTGAAACTAGTTTGGCCAGCAGCTTGCTCGTGGCGATGCCAGCACAGCCAGTCAGGCCGAGTTTGCTGTGGATAGCTTCTCTCAGCTCTGCTGCAATGTGTGAACCTACAGCCAGCCTCTGGTGGTCACTGGTTTTAACATCTGCACCTGAACAGGAAAAGAAACGTGTAGCTATATATATATAAACTTAAACAAGATCAACTGTTAATGTGGAACTGAAAGTGCCATGCAAATATGTCACACATTTTAGCAGTTTGTCTCTTTCACAAGTCATTTTTCAGTTTCAGTGAGACAGATGCACAAGTTAAGAACAAGAAGCAAAACTCTGACTGACTGAAATGATTGTAGACATGCCCTTTGAACGATAAGCCGTCAAAATCTGTTGTCTGTGCAAGCCTTCGCTCCACCAGCTCTGTGACATCCATGAAGTTTTCATCAAATCCGAGCCTCTCTACGAGTGGACAATAGGACATCAGCAGTTCTGGAAGGCAGTCAGGAAAAAAATAAAGCAAGGTGAGCGAAGAACTATAAACCACATGCAATGTCAGCTGAAGAAAACCTCAGCTTTAGTTCATTCAACCTTTATTTATACAGATAAAATCACACTGAGGCTCGAAGACTCATTTACAAGTGAGACGTGTTAAATTAAGCTGTATTAATAGAAATCAAAGTAAAATGTTGGTGCAACTTATCCGTTATCTAAACGTGTATGTAACAGGATGCATGCGTGAGACATTTAAAGTTAAACCTTCATCAAAATGACATGTTTTTAGACTGGATTCTAGCTTGAAAGTGGATACATTTGGGGGAATTTTGTCATATTTTGACAGTTTAATGTTTGATTTCCTTGTTTTCTTTAAATAACATAACATGAACCCTTTAAACACCTGGTTCTCTCGTCTACCTGTCACTTTATAGGACATGTCTCTGTAGTGTGTCAGGTCTTCTCCTTTAACCAGCACCAGCTCAGGACATTTCTTTTTGGCATCAGTTACAGACATCAGCTTTGAGACGCCCCGCTCTCTTGCCACATAATTACAGGTGACCACGATGTATTTCTGCTGGATACCTGATAATAGAAGGAAACATTATGGACCTTAATAAGAAACACATTAAGTTTTAATCATGATCTGGTGGTAGTTTACCTAAAGAGACATCCCTCAGAGCTGGATTTCTTATCATTTCCACCTGAGCATAGAAGCAATCCAGGTCAAAATGTAGAATGACTCTGTGTGCAGGTCCTGGTGTCTTTTTGGTGTCTGTGCCTGATTCCAGAAACAAAAACATCATGTCTACAAGTCTAAAAACCAAAACAACTATAACAGGTTTGTTCCAGTACCAGAAGTAGCTGCAGAAGTGGCGGAGCAAAGCGCTGCTGAATCCACGAAAGAGTTCCTCCACTCGCTTTCATCTTCCTCCATCTCATTTTCGCTATTGTCCATTTTAAGACATCAATGTCACGAACGTGCTTTTCAGAACGACACTATTTTTGTTTACTTGAAAAGCGTCCGCTTCACGTTTGCGTTATGCGGCAACGCCACCTATCGACGTGGAGGAGTTACTGCGACCGCAAAAAAAAAAAAAAAAATCTCCACATGCGTTTAAAAAATACTCAGAAATTACAGTAAAGTTCAACAAAAATAGTTTTTAGTGTTTAAATACAATAAATTACCGTAATGTTTAAATAAAAGAGTTAAACGGTCGTCTCGCGACCCCTGAAAAACGTATATAAAGGGGACTGACGTCACCTAAGTTTCAGCGGGAGTGACAGCGGTCAACCATTAATCAATCAAACGGTCTGAGCGTTTGTAGTCTCCGGTAATGTTTCCTTCGTCCGGTCTTTTTGCTCACGTAAGCTGCCCTTTCGTACAACGAGGGCTCTGCGAGCGGCCCCATTGTTTGTACAAACATGTCACAGAATCGTGGAATGCGTTTGGTGGCTTGTTTAAATCGTCGTCCGTCCTGGACCTAACAGGTAAACCACGTCAGTGTGTGTTAGGTAAACCACGTCAGGTGTGTGTTAGCTAGCCCGATGTGAGCTCAAGTTGTTTGCACTCTGTAGAAAACAAAATGTTTAAAATTTATTGGTCCAGTTCTTTAAGTGACGGACATTTTCCAGCAAAACCCACAGGCCTACATTTAAAGCAAGACAGAAACAAGCTTCGAGGGCATTTTATTTTAATCCACGCCTCTATAATTTAATAAATAATGACCGTATATTAGAATAGGCTAATGTTGCACATGTCAACGACACAGTCTATGAAAATGCACAAGAATTTGGTGCAGTTGTCTAATTGAACAAAATGGAATTTAATTTATAAACTAGTCCTCCGGGCTCAATGAGACTAACGTGTATAAATTAAGGTTGAATGAATCCCTTTATATTTAACCACAATTCAAAAGAAATTGCCACTTTTTAAAAAAAATCCTATTACAGCTCAAATTTTGTACGTTTGCATCTTTAATGCTTTTTTGACTAGATACAAACAAAATCTTGCACAAATGGATGGTATTTTACAAGCTTTGTACAAGTGTTACTTTTTGTGGGCGTAATCTGATTAAAAAGTACTGAGCTGTTTTCTTTCATCAAGTTGTGTTGTGGAGAATCTCGAGTTAATTTAGTTTTTGTTTACTAAAATTTCAGTTTTAAAAGTTTTTACCTTCATAAAAATAGTTTATAACATAACCTAGGGGATTTCAAAGTATTTCTTTCAAAATAACCAGATGAAACCTCATCAGTAATTTAAAGCCTTATTTAATTTTGAATTAACAGGGAATGGCAGACCTTGTGGAGGACCAGTGAAGGACGAGTCTACAGACGAGTGCCTCCATGAGCTGGAGAGAATCAACAAGGAGATTGAAACCGTAAGGCACGAGGTGGAGCAGGAGCAAAGACGCCTGTCGTGCTACCAGACTGAACAGGCGGACAGCAGAATCGGTGCCCCCATCTCAAAGCTTGAAACCAGGGGCCCAACTTTAAGCAAAGATAAAACCAATGCACGAGCGAGGAAGTACGTGGTAGACAACTCAAAGCCAAGGACTGATTTGGAGTACGACCCTCTGTCCAATTTTTCTGCTGCCTTGCGCTCGTACAGTTCACCAGGTGAAGAGCACAAAGTGAAAAACCGAGAAGCAAAGAGATCAAGATGTGTGCATGTGGATCAGACGAAACCATCCACCCATCAAACACAGATGTCCCAATCGTCATCTGCAGCGCTCTTCAGTGACTCCACAGAAGACTGCGTCCTGGTTATTGATGTTCCTTTATTGCCTGAGAAAGCAAGCGGTCAAGCACAGAAAGCTGTTGCAGTCAAATCATTTCAGGTTCAGAAACAAGAAGTGGATAAGGTAAAACTGGAGACTGCTTCACTCAATCCTCCACCACAGGTCGTTAAAAATCTGGAGGTAAATGTTGCTATTTCACCCTCAATGAGGGACAACATAAATAAAGTGCATGACTGTTTTTTTGTTGAAAATAATCAAGAGTCACTTACCGGTACCTCTGACGGTAAAGAATCTGAAAATGTTCATGGAAGTGCAGTTGATTTATCTTGTCTTGTTGAATCTTCTAGTAGTGTTGAGAAAACAAGTTCACTGCAGCCACCAAATAATTCCCTCTATAAACCGCTAGCTGCAAATTGTCCACATATGAAAGCATTAACCAAACAAGCCCTGATGGTGGAGCTACCGGCTCAGGACAAGGCTCAAAGTGATTGCGCTCCTCCTGTGCCACATGTTGTGCAAGACGGTCAGAAAATGTTGAGTAAAGTACCTGGAGAGATGCAGAGGAAATCTACCATGAACAAGGAGCAAGCAGAGGCAGCTCCCTGCAGCAGTCAGCTTTCATTTCAGGATGTTTCATCCTCTGTAAACTCACACTGCAGAGATGAATCTGAATCCACAGAGCAGCTTCTGAAGGTGGAAAGTAAGGCAGTGATAATAATCGACTCCAGCCCTGATGAGGAGGACGAAGAGGAGGAGGAAGAACTCAACTGTGCAAATATGGAGCTTTCTGACAGTGACCCAATGGAGGAATGCTACAGGATCTTCATGGAGGCGAATGGTGAGGAACGGAGAAATGAGGAGCGTCCTGACACGACTGTAAGTATGCAATAGAGGCAGTTTGTTCAGCACTGTGGAGATGTGCTCACTCATTTGAACGGTTTTAGGCTGGACCTGATGAAGATGATGAGAAGCCAAAGATCAACACCACACTCCAAGCTTTACCAGGGAAGAAGAGGGTGGCTCATGAAGCCACAAATCTAGAGGTCTGAACTATGTACATTTGACTTCATTAGTCTTACTTGCATCTTTTAAGATCTTTTTTTTTTTTTTTTTAATATTGACCATGTCCATTCAGCAGCCACTGGCTAAAAGCAGACCTCAGCCCCAAGTTCTTGTGCCTCTTCGGGAGCCAGCAGCTTCAGGATTTGGCCATCGGCCTCCCATCACTTCTAAGATCCAGCAGGCACAACAGCGAGCCTCCATGCTGACTGCATCAGTTAAAGCTGGGCAGGCTTTTGTTTCCTCTACAAATCAGAAGAAACCAGAGACGCAAAGTGCACCTTCTGGTCCAGGTCCTCAAAACCTTCAGCCTGATCCAGTGCACAGTGGTAAGCATCTGATGCATGCATGTTTCCCTTTAGCTCCTTTCTTTTGGCATATTCCAGTAGTTTTGATTGGATACGTATTATCTGAATGTGTTTTTTGTTTTAATCCACAGCTTATTTGAACTACATCCCTGTAGGAACTACAGTCATTGAAGTAGGCAACAACCTGCACTTGATCCTCCCACAGGGTAGCTTCCCTCTGTCTGTTGCCTCCACCTCCAGCCCAGTTACTCCAGTGCTAACTCCAGTGAATCAAGTTCATCCGAGCCCTGTCTCATTCAACCAGCCTAACAATCTACCCACAGTTACAGCCTTGACAAGATATCGCCCAGCAGCACCTGTGCTCATTGCTGCTCCTGCACGAAGGCCTGTTCTCAACGCTGCGTTTGCACCAGCTTTACATTCAACAGCTGCTCCCATGACTTCTCAAGCTCCTGTCCAGGCGGCTGTTAAGGTAAAAGAAGAAAATTGGTTTAGGGTAATGAGTCTTTTTGTTAAATTCTAATCAAAACTAACAGTAGTATCTTTCAGTCAAGACCTCCAGTTAAACGAAAACTGAAGCAGCCCTCTGAGGGTGCGAAGGACAAAGTTCCCCATGATGTTCGTCAGCGTTATGTGAACATGTTCACAGAGGAGTTTCTCAAAACGACACTCAGTGTCAATGATGCTTTTGAGAAGGTAAGCATGTTGTGTTTTATAAATATTTTCTTCAATGACAAACTTGATTATTGATATTATTGATAGGCCCTCGCTGAGGAGAGAAGTGTCTACAACCGCAGCATGAACAAGCTTAAATATCTGAGTGTTGCAGTCAATGCACTGAAGAGGCTGAAGAACCAAAACATTGCCGCTAAAAGTGAGGAAAATAAAAGTTTTATAAAATGAGTGAACAAAACTTAAAGATTATAATGACTTGAAGTCAGCGTGTGCACTTTTTCTGGTACAGGTGAAACAAAGGTCCAGAGTCAAAGACCAAAAGGCAACATCCCATTTAACAGGAAGAAGTTAAAACAAAATGGTCAAAAGTAGTTTTTCCTTTCAGTCAAGACCTCCAATTGAATACAATTTTTATCAAATTTTTTTTTTTTAACATATGCTTACAGTTTTTTTTTTCCTTCTCAACAGATGATTTGGCTTTGTATGAAAGTTTGAAAGATTATATTTTGACTGATGAAAAAATGATTGAAAACAACTATCCTGTCCAGCATCCAGAAAAACCTGGTTCTGCTCTTTATTTTACTGACAAGAAAGTGAATACAGATCGTAAGTAAACGGATTGCAGCCATGCAGGCTATAGTTCCTGCTGTTCTCATATTTATCCACTAGAGGGGGCACTGGCATTTGATGGAGTAACGTTTCAGTCCATTTCTTTTGGTAATCAGTGTTTTTATTTTTGCTAAAAGCCCTTAAGAGGATCTGCTGTCGATGTGGAGCCACATACTCTGTGAGTCAAACAGGCAAACACGTCCGCAAGGAGGAGTGCAACTACCATTACGGGAAAGGAGTTGAGAAAAGAGGTTAGCAACCAGCTGATCATTTTTACCATATGCCCAGGTTTTAAATGCTTACAAGCTGGTTTTCTTAAAATAGTTAAAATGATAGTGCTGTGCTGTAATGCTTTTAAACACTGATAACTGAACATTGAAATTTAACAATATTTTTAAGGTTTGTGCGTGTATATAAGATGAAGGACAATGTTTTGAATCTTTCAGTGCCGGGTGGAGTAGAGACTCGCTACAGCTGCTGTCAGGGAACCATGGGAGCTCCTGGATGTCAGGTGTTTAAGGTGAAAATGAATGAGAGATTGCAACTATTAAATCTGCCAAAGGATATGTTTTTTAAAAATCTTTTTTTATCCTGAGCAGTTGCATGTCCATGATTCTCTCAGTTTGGATGGGTTTGTTTCTACTGCCCTGAGACATCCCTCAGACACGAGCTGTCCTGGGGTTTACTCCTTGGATTGTGAAATGGTAATACCCTTTTTTTTTTTCCGGGGGGGGGGGGGGGGGGGGGGTGG
>JARVGS010018332.1:0-17186 GCA_031762315.1 Hypsolebias antenori
AATAATAATAATAATAATAATAATAATAATAATAATAATAATAATAATAATAATAATAACAATAACAATAACAATAATAATTTATTCAATTTATACTGCACTTTACATTTTACAATCTCAAAGTGCTGCAATATAAAACAGCTAAATAGAATAAAACATGGACTAAAAAAAAGGACTAAAAATTTTAAAAGCTAAAAAACTTTTTTTTTTTAAACTGCAGGATTAAAAATACCTTTAAACACTATAAAATATTTTAAATAAAAAAAGTCTTCAGTCCTTTCTTAAAACTTTCTGTAGTCCAAGTCTATTTTTTCAATAAATTCACTTACGGAGGGCTTTTTGTTGCGAAAATCAGAGTACTTTTGTAGAAACGGAACCATTGCTGAAGTAGGTTCTGTGGCTTCTTCAGGCTGATTTAAAAAGAAAAAAATAAATTCATCTGTCAACAACATGAATACAATTACACTTGTTTAAAAAAAAAAAAATCACAAGTGCAGAATCTAAACTTACTGGAGAACTGTCGATAAATATCAATATTAAATGATTCACCGTGTCCTGAAACATAAAAAAACAACTAGTTATTAAAACTGCTTTCCAGGCTTTAGAAAAAGCCCTACATTTTCATGCTCATAGTATAGTCAACTAAATGAACAAATAAACATAAATTGCTTTTAAATGGGACAACATAGCCTCAAATGGGAACAGCTCTGAATTTCAGTCTTTTAATATTACAGTCCACACTCACAGGATCAGCCAGGTAGTCCATTGAAGGAAGGAAGACGGAACCAGCCAGGACTTCTCGTATAAGAAGAGAAAGAGATCTGAAAGGTGCACAAATTAAAAGAGTAATGTTACAAACTCTCCTGGAAAGACTCCAGGTGTATATATTTTACTGCTGCAGCGGTCAGTTACCTGCACTCTATAGCTTTGGGTGGCAGGACGTAAGGGAAAAGCATCTCAGTCAGCTTCCTGAGGTAAAGAAGCTCATCTCTACGACTACGAAGGGCCACGTGGAGATCAGGGCCATACTCCTCCAGGACAGCTTGTTGAAGATGCTCCGTGTTCTTTACTACTCAGAGAAAGAAGAAGAAAATATGTTTGTTTTATAAAGATCATGACAAAAATGGATTTTTGCATGCTGAGGCGTGCAATACCTTTCTGCCTTCCTTTGCTAATGATTTCGATATGTTTCAGTGATACTTTGAGGAGCTTTTTGGTGATGAGCGAAGCCACATCCACCTGAGACAGGACAAAATAAATAAATAAAACACTGAGATATTTGACCTTTGGGCATACTAAGACTTTATGGTCATCTCCGGCACCTTTTGAGTTCGACGAACCAACACAGCCGCAAAGAAACGCAGAGTCACTCTGAGCTCGTCGACAAACGCTTCGTCATCTGTGATGTCTCTGAAAGACCAAATTCAACTATTTTAATCAATTTATGTCACATATTACAACAAAATATGGATGGCAATTAAAAAAAAAAAAAAGAATAAAAATGCCTTACCTGTACCAAGGATACACAAAATTTTCCAAAACGAGCTCCAGAATCTATTTAAACATTAAAAGGGATGAAATGTCTTTGCAGTTTATTGGAAGTTTGTTTGATTGTTTATGCGTTACCTCTGAAAGAGAAGCATCCACCTTGGAGGGAACTTTCAGATCGAGCCATGGCTGATAGTTCTCCAGTAACAAAGTCGGTCTGGTAAACAGAAAAATGACAGTATTTTCTATGGAGCACAGCATTAAAATCCTGTTTGACAATAGTTCATCACTTTCTTTGCTTCCAATCTAACACTTTCCTTCATTTACTCCACTCATACACTATAAATAACATAATGACAGAATATCCATCGTGTCTGCAGGCACTACAGGAATATATACCTGCATTGTTGGTATAAATCGTATTCCATAGCCATGTTATCCCTCACCTGTGTCGTTTGCATTTAATTTTGCCACAAACAGCACAACTATGGCCCTGAGGAAACAGTTCCTGCTGGAATGACTGAAAGAGAAACAAATAAAGCAGATTAACTGCTGCTGCTGAGCTGTGTCCTCATTTTCCAATGTTCATCTAAAGCACCAGTAGAAAATAAATGAGCATGTACATCCCAGTAAATTAGAATATCGTTGAAAGGTTCATTTATTCCATTAATCCAATTCAAGAAGAGGAACTCATATTAAGCAATTCCTTAGTTTAACTTTTTTTCCCTGCTAATTTCAATAAAACCCCAAAATTCAGATTCTCTAAAATATTGAATACAGTATTGTATAAACTGATGAGGTGTAGGCTGTGTCTGGTCCGTGCTTCCAGATCCACCACACACAGACTGACTCAACTCCTGATTCACTCCTGAACCAGAGACATCGGAAGAAGAGTCTTACCTGTGATAAGGTATAAAAGAAAGGGCCAGATGTTGCTCAGTGGAGCCACATTCCCTCTTTAGATGAAAAACTTTGCATTTCGTTCGGAAATTAAAGTCCCAGAGACTTGAGGAAGAGTGGAGCGGCACAGAAACCAAGTTGCTTGAGGTCTCGTGTGATGTGACTTGGGGAATCGTGTCCTCAGCTGATGTTGGACTACTGGGTTTTATCAAGTCCAAAGCCAGCAAAGGCACTTACCAGGAAATTTTACAGCACTGTTTGCATCCCTCTGCTAATAAGCATAGAGGAGATAACAGACAAGGCACCTGTGCACACTGCCAATACCTGGTTTGATGACTATGGTACCACTGTGCTCAATGGGCCAACAAACTCACTTGAACTAAACGCTGCAGAAAATCTATGGCGTTTTATCAAGAAGAGGATGAGAAACAACAGTGCAGATGAGCTGAAAGCTGCTAAAACAATAAGTATTCAGTAAATACACGTTGGACTTTCAGCATTTCTGTTTATGTAATATTAATGTTTCTTATGAAATATTCTTATAAGATACCGATAGGCTCTTTAAGATGTCCTCAGTCTTTATAACAGAATTATCCTGTATCATCTGTTCACAGTTCAATGTTAGGACATGCTGCTCTCTAAGTGATACAGCCAAGAAGGGTGGTGTTTTTAGGTCTTACTGATAAACGTGGTACAAATGTGCCTTCTCTGATAATCTGGGGTCAGACAGATTCTACCACTTGGATCCGTCCCATCCCTGGGACGTTCTGCTTGACATTACTTCAGTAATTGTTCACGTCTTCCTTATCTTTGTGACACAACATGAGCCATATCTGACAAGGATGAGTCAGGTCCTCTGGACGGATTCATCTTTGTTGAAGCATTTTGTCTTTTATCCAAAAGACTTCTTCAGTCTGAGGAGCTGCAACAAGCTCAGCCCTGTGAGCAGCACCTTCTCTTAGTGAAGCAATCAGTTTGTTGGTGGCAGCCAAAACTAGCTGTTCACTTGCAAAAGGAGGACCCTCAGCCTAGCAATTGATCGTTAGTGCCCTGATGTCCGTTTGCTATTCAGAGGGCTGAGTGATACTAGCAATAACAGTGTTGCAAGAAGGTGACAGTTGAACATGTAGGCCTCCACCTCTAACGATGGACAAGTTCTCTTCACAAAGATGGCCTCCTTCACCACTCTCTCAAACCATAGTTCCTCTCTATCCAGGATGTGAACATCTTCATCCCTGAAAGCGTGACCACTGACCTGCAGATGACTTTAGACCTCAGAGTCCTGGCCTGATGATGTTGCTCTTCTGTGCTGAACCATTCTTCTGGCCAGAGGCTGTTTAGTTTCCCAGATGATCGGGACTGTATCACAGAGCAGACAGTGTCCCCACAAACTCAGGAGGTACTTGGAACTCTAGTTCATCCCAAAGATCCAGTCCCCCAGCACAGAGTAATATTGTGTATGTTGTTCAGTATCAGGGCTGTAATCAGTCTTACATCTGGGAAACTAAACAGCCACTGGCCAAAAGGATGGCCCAGTACAGAAGATCAACATCATCAGGCCAGCGGTCTACACTCTAGAGGTCACTCGTTCAGGGATGAAGATGTTCACATCCTTGATAGAGAGGAACGATGGTTTGAGAGAGGAGTAAAGGAAGCAATCAGAGAACTCATCCATCATTAGACAGCGGTGGAGACCTCTGTGTCCGATTGTCCCCCTCTTACAATGATGTCATTGTAAATATCACTCAGCCCTCTAGCAAGCAGCCATCAGAGAACCATCAGCCATCCATTGTTAGGCTAATGGTCCTCGTATTGCATTTGACCAACCAGTTTTGACTGTCACCAGCAAACTGGTTGATCCACTATAAGAGAATGTGCTCTTCATGACTGAGTTTGTTGCAATTCCTCAGACTGAAGAAATCTGTTGGGTAAAACCCAAAATGTTTCAACAAAGAAGAATCCTTGCAGAGGACCTGACTCAACCTTGTCAGATGTATCTCCCTGGAATACTGCGCATGCATCTGGACAACATGAGCCATAATCGTCAATGACTTGAAATAAATGAACTTGTCGATGATCTTCTAATTTACTGAGATGTACCTGAATGACATATTGGAGAACCCACCTTGGTCTTGGGTTTTATAGAGACTAAGATGTTGGGCAGCAGAGACTCGGGTCCCAATGAGCAATAAAAGGTGACAACTCCAGCCAGGAAGGACCAAAAGACCATCATAATGTGAATGTATCTGAAAACAGGTGACATGAGTCAACACGTGCTGATTTCAGGGAGTGTTGCCAGGTAGGATCAACTCACCGATTTAAAAGCACAGTGGACAACAGCAGGACCAGCAGCAGGAAGCAGAAGACTGGATACTGGCGGCCCAGTTCCCTGACCCGGTCCAGCTTCACCCTTTGTCTCATCATCTGCAGAAAAGCTCTGACGCCCACCATCGTCGGCTGTTAGCCCCAACTTCAGATCACTGATAAACAAACACGTAAACACGAGCAGCAGCTCTTTCAATTCGGTGTAATTTTCCAGTGACAGAAAGCATGGCGTCACGGAGTTTGCGTTATTGCTCGAGTCGGGAACTTACCGCTAATTCACGGCTCATGTGAAGGTTGATGTTCCCGCTGCGGTCCAGTAGCAACACCATGATGAAGTGGCAGAAGACGACACAAAGGCTGTTTGAATGATCAGCGTTCAGACAGGCGCGAGCGCTTCCAGCTGTTCGGGGGATTAGTGATAGTCGCACAGCATCGTTCGTCTGCGAGCTGTCGTAAAATAAATAAATAAAAAGCCGCATGAAGGTCGGCGTGTGGCTAATGGCCGCGGTGCTCCCTGGCTGTCATCTCTGAGGGGGCAAACATTTCTGCTCGAGCTTCGTGATGTCACCTCCGCTGCAGCAGCTACTGGCTCCTGTCGTTCACACGGAGCCGCATTGTCCGAGTTTTTAACAAAAATAAGCTAGTACGTACCGTGACGTCACAGGAGGAGCAGCTAGCTAGGGGCGACAGAAAATTGGAAAAAAAAAAAAAAAAAAACTCGACTTGGTCATAAAAAATCACATATTTTTATGGAGAAAATATCCTCTTTTGTGCAGAAATCTACCAGCTTTCATTCTGTACAATTTTTACCCGATAACACGACTGCTTAATTTCCGTTCAACTTCCTGATTACAGCGGTGACGTTGCTATGGTTACCACTAACTAATCAGGGCTGGAGGAGATGGGGCCCTTTTATAAACTCCTCAAACCCAATGAGACGATACTGAGAATATACAAAATGACCACGAAAATGCAGCTTGTGATTTAAGGGAATAATGAAAAGATTTTAATAGATAAGATTCAAAATGGCCTTTGTGGTCTGCTTATGAACTGTGTGGGAAAGGTGAAGGTCTCCATCTCATAATCTAATCTCAAATATTTATTTACACACCATAGCTTTGTACTCAGGTCAGAACAGAAACATAACACTCTTTATTTCTGCTAATTTGAGGAAGATGGGAATTGTAAAAAAAAAAAAAAAAAAGATATTTCCATTACCATATATATTTTTTAAGTTATTGATGCTTTGGTTACTTAAAGTTTCAGGATTAATTGTATACCCACTATACCCAGTTTGAATTGCCACTGCATTGATTGCACGGTTGATGTTGCAAACAAAACTTCTGCATAAACAATCCTAATGCATGCTCAATAATCCTGGGAGATGAATCATACAAAGTTGAGTCAGGTCCTCTGGACGGATTCTTCTTGGTTGAAACATTTCATCTTTTATCCAAAAGACTAAGTGTTTCAACAACTAATCCGTCCAGAGGCCCGGACTCAACCTTGATAGATAATGCAAAACTAAAAACAAAAGTTTTTGCAGTGGTTGCTTATCTTTTAGCTACAAGATTACTTGCACCTAATAACTTTACCCAAAGAGTAAGACACAAATAGAAATCAAAAACTTTATTACAAAAATAAGTTACACTCACCTCCATTTTACAGTATAAAACAATTTATTTGCAGGAATGCAAAAAATGTTGTTGGCCACCAACAATAGTTTAAAACTGCTAACATTTTTTTTTCTCAAAAGGTGGTTGTGATTTTATTGAGGGAGTTAACTGTATAGAAAACTGAGATTGAAGAACAGTTTCCCTTTAAGCTATAAGTACTTGGAAACAAATCATTCACTGCAGTATCCCCCCTACCACTGTGGGACTGTGATCCTTCACCAAATCATGGCAGCTGAAGTTAGGCACACGCTTGTTGACTGGAAAATATGGCAATTCAGTCATCCATCAAGGCTCACTTCAAGGATCTATTTAACTGCTGCCTTGTGAGATAGGAAGGGATCGTTCTTGATTATCATGATCTTACAAGATGAATTAGATTCTATACCTTGACATTGTTTTGATGGTGCTTGAAAATGTGTATAATGAATAAAAAACCCACTGGAAGAGTAGTGGCAAAAAGGGACACTGCAGGGCTTTATTCTGTGTGTTCTTTCTTTTTTTAAAGTCAAAGGCAGTTGGACGCCTGTGACTTTTAATCCTTTACAAAACGTAACATTTTCCGAGAAAACTATACAACCAGTAACTACATATGCTGAAGAAGCAAGGCAGCTAATTCAGTTCAAAATAGGATAAAAGAAGGGCTTGTTTAGACTCATCATATGAGATTGCTTTGCATGCCCAGCTTGACTGTTTGCAGTCTGCAGAGCTGCAGCTAAAAGGAGTATATTACATTAAGTACATCATTTTTGCGCTGCAGCTCTTGTGCATATTTTGTATGAAAACAAGCCCTGCTTTCATCTATATAGTTTCCCTATTTACAGTACAGGCCGGGTAGTTTAGTCCTCTGTACTGAGGTAGTCAACCAACCCTTTAAAGACAAGTTCTTAAAAGAACCACTTTCCTGGAATGCCTGACTTCTCCATGCCAGGTGGGTACACCCTAAAACCCTGCAAATGTTCCATTTCAAACATCCAGATCAAACAATATCATGGATATTCCAACAATAAAATTGCAGTTAGCACAAAAATATACAATAGTATCAAGCTCATTTGAGCCACTTCAAACCTAAGAACTTAAAAAGTGCAATTTCTTCAATAATTAATTTTTTTTTAAATGGCATGTTCAGGGACAGGGAAGGGGTAGATTGTAAGGGCAATTCATAAAACCCTAAAAATCAGGGCAACATATGGGGAGTAAGGGCAAAGAGGCTGTGGCAAGTGTAGTCAGAATCCTCTGGACAATTTTGAGGTGGCAGTTTCTAAGAACAAAAGAAAAAGAAAAAAAAGAGGGGGCGATGGGGAGACGCTTCTTCCGTAAGGCTGGAATATCATTGGACCTTTTTTGTCACACTTGTTATGTCAACATCCATTGCAGCTTCTGGTGTAGCCCCACACATCAAGTCAGCTTCCACTGCGACAGGTCAGGAGCGCCCTCGGCCCCGTTTCCCTGCTGGACCAAAGAGAGAGGGGAAAATAAATAAATAAATAAACTACCGGTAGACTCAGTGTTCTACCCTTAAGTGAGCCTCAGACAGGTCTCCTTATAAACTATTAGGTTGCAGATGAAGTGTGACGTGTAATGAAGGACTGAACCATCTAACCAGGTCTGACTTTTTCCAAGTCCTGCCTAATGATAAACTAAAACCATCTTAAAACCTAAAAGAGAAAGTTATCCAATGTTTAGCTTCAGCAACTGCCACTGTAGTTCACATTTTACAGGATCCCTTTGGATCCATGTTACTGCTGCTTATCTTCACAAAATATAGGCCGACTCCCACCCAGCACTTAGTGGTCAGGGCACGCACAGCTTCAAAATAAAAAATGTCAAAACCAACTGAGCCACTTAGGAACGTCTTCCCCCTTCTTCTAACAACAACAAAGTCAGGTTTAGTCCATCGCCATGGTGCATCCAAATGTTATTTACCTCTGGCTGATATGAGGCCTCCTCGTTGAGTGAAGCCCACCCGGCCCCTCGTGGTGACAGCACCGCGGCCTCTGGTCTGAGATACACCTCCACGGACTCCTCTTACTGCCCGTCCTCTCCCAGACCCTTGGAAGTCTTCATAACCATAGTAGGGGTCATCATAACCACCCCGGTAGTTATGGTAATCATACCCATAGTAATCATAATAGTCTTCATAGCCGTAATAGTCATGAGGGTAAGAATAACCTCCTCGCCCACCTCTTCCTCTTCCTCTTGTGGGAGGTGGCATGTGGGGAGGGCCATAATAATAGTACTCATCATACCTGAGGGAAAATATGTAGATTCAACATCAACATGACTGATAATATGTCTCAATGTGAGCATTTAGTATTTTAACAAGCGGTACAAACATAATATTGAAATAAACTTCTCATTTGCATTTAACAGGAGGATCTCTGTAAACTATACTGAAAGGTGTAGTTAGTATGACGGAGCTTTAGAGCTACGGTAAGAAAGAAAAAAAAACTAAAAGCTTTAAAATTATGAGAATAAAGTCATAAAATTACAAGAATAGTCGTACGAGACTTTTGAATTTTTTTTACAGCTCTCATTTATTGTTTTCCACGAGTTGTCTCCACGACGCGACCTGTCAATCAATCCAGTAGGCGTGTCAGCAAATGACCAATCCGAAGTTAAATGCTCCTATAAGTGAGTCGCTGGGTCTCTTCAGCCTCTTTCTGGCATATTTACTGAAGACCTCTAACAGCGCTGCATGCACACAGTTTCTCTCACTGAGCGCCGTTTTCAAACGGAAACGAAAGTCATGACATAATGACGTCATGTTATGAATCCCAGAAGCAGAGTACAAAAAAAAAACAGTAGGGGGAAGTATCGGAACATGTTTCGAGTAAGAGCGTCACGTTTAACAAACATTCTTCATTTTACCTGTTAAAATGCATTAAACCCTGATTTATCGAGTCGGAGTTCGGATAATATTACAACTTATTTAGCTTTGGATTGGCCATTTGCTGACACGCCTACTGGACTGATTGACAGGTCAGGTCGTGGATCAACTCGTGGGGGGAAAAAAATTAACGACGGCTGTGAAAAAAGTCTTGTACAACTTTATTCTCGTAATTTTATGGCTTTAAAAAAAATTCTTAGCGTGGCAATGTAATTTTTTGGGGGCGTGGCCCTAAAGCTCTGTCGTAAGTTAGATTGTTCTTACTTACATTTGTGTTTTGGCAGCTTGTCTCTGGGCTTTGCGTTCTTTCCTCTTCTGGTCAGGGGGCTTGGCAAAGACAATTTCAATGTGCTCTCCTTCGAGGTCTTTGCCATTAAACTCAGCTAAAGCCTGTTGGAAATCAAATGTTTCTTAGATGCTTTTCCTGCTATCAGAAATCCAAATACACTTTGATTACATTTGTTTGTTTTGTACACATTTTTCCTACAGACCTTCACAGCAGCATCTCTTTCTTCAAAGTGAATGAAGGCGTAGTCTTTCAGTTTTTTCACTCTCTCCAGCTTGCCAAACTGACTAAATGTTTTTTCAAGCGTTTCCTCTGTAACGGTGCTTGCTAAGTTCCTCACAAACAGCACCTTGACCTGGGGAGAAGAGAAAGTTCAGTCATTTTCTTTTCAAAGACAGTTTAAATAGTGATATAGCAGCAACTGTCCTTACCTTAGCCATGACTTCTGGGTCTGGGTCCTCAATAGGGTCAGCCCACTCCACAGTGACCACATTTCCCCACACCTTCACCTTGCCACTCATCAGTCGGCGGCGAGCCTGAGCTGCCGTCTTGTGGTCTTCATACTCCAGGAAGCAAAAGCCTCGGTTCTTTTTTTTGTCATCTGGCTGGTGGTATAGTATGACATCATTTAGACCCTCTATTAGGACAAAAGAAAAAAAATAGGGAAACAGGTTGAGAAAGCGAAGCACAATTGTTTTGGAAAAAACAGGCATCAAAACATAATCCTCTGAAACTGTACAACTAAATAATCTGATATTCTTGTAGCAATGAAAGCTCTTCGGTTTAAATTTGGATGAATAACTATATTCACAGCAAAGGCAAAACTTGAGATTTAAGCTAATACTTAACATGAGCTTCAAAAAAATAATTTTATTTTAATTTACATCCAGCTGGATACAATTAGTAGAACCCTGTAGAAACAAAGAGACCAAAAATATAAAACAAACTTGAAATAACCAAGGGGTAGTACCGGTACTAACTCACCTGTAACCTTTGCAAATTCTTCAACAATTTGCTCTTTTGTTTTACTCTTGGGGATGGAACCAACAAACAGTCTATTATTGGCCACAGAGATGCAAACGCCAATGTGTTTACCTGGTCGAATTTCATTGTTGTTGCACTGTGGATGAACAGAAATCAATCTTAATAAAGAACAAGCTGGTAATGTCAAGCTTGTATCTATTTGTTGTGATCATGTTGAATCGGTATTAACCAACAAATATTTGAACGTATATATCTGCATGTGTGAAATTGATGGCAAATTACTAATTAATTTACAATACAGTGCCTAATTAAATTCAAACAGTCTTTTTGGTCATCCTTGCAGGAAAGCAGACATACCAGTTTAACAGCCTGCTGTGCAGCTTCCTTCGTGCAGTAAGTGATAAAGGCGTAGCCTCTATTAAGACCACTAAGTGGATCCATCATCAGGCGCAAGTCCCAGATGGGGCCAGCTTTCTCAAACAGTGGAACCAGCTCATCCTCAAAAAGGTCTCTTGGGATTTTACCTACAAATATCTATTAAAGTGGGGAAAAAAAAAAAAAAAAAAAAATTTATATATATATATATATATATATATATATATATATGGAGCGTTGAATTTTTTTTTTTTTTTTTCAAAATGTAAATGAAAAATTAACATTTTATCAAAAAGCATCTCATCAGATCTTAGCATTCAGCTTCACTGTAACCTTGGTTACTACAGACAACAGGTTCATCATTCAGAAACCATAACTGAATGCAAGGAGTATACATTAAAAAATAATTTGAAGACCCCCATCCCATAAACACAAATCAACAACTTGTTTTGTACCTCTGTACCGATGGTGGGCTGGCCCCCTGAGTGAGCAGACTCTGGTGGAGGACCACCATACTTCCTCTGTCCTGTTGTCACATCAAGTGTGTAGCCAGTCCTCTCCAGCAAAGCCTGGAAAAGAAAAGTATGCTAATAGTTTTTTTTTTAAGATATTTAGTTCTAAAAATGAATACATAGTTCAGCTAAAAATCAGGTGCTTGCACAAAATGTCTTATTATACAAGCTCTTTAATTTAATAATTAAAAACGTCTATTTTTACTTTGATTTTGGCTTCATCTGGTCCTTTATTGGTATCTGACACTTTGGTC
Organism: Hypsolebias antenori; assembly: GCA_031762315.1. Lineage (NCBI taxonomy): Eukaryota > Metazoa > Chordata > Actinopteri > Cyprinodontiformes > Rivulidae > Hypsolebias > Hypsolebias antenori. The sequence goes on from JARVGS010018332.1 coordinate 11,688, forward strand.
CCTTGTTTCTCTCTCTGTCTGTATGTCTTCATCACGCCACAAAGAAAGGCACTTTTGTTCTGTAAGAAAAACTAACTTTTAGATATCATCAAACACACACGCACAAAACATTTTGTTCTTAGTGATCAGATATCATCTCTGAAAAAAAAAAGAAAAACCTGCAATGCCTACCTGAACATGTGAGAGGTCGCTGTCCTTGAATTGCAAAAGGACTTGGAGAGCACCTTCTTCGTTGAATTCTTTCAGGGCTTCGATCGCTCGGTCGTCTAAATCACTGTGAGACACCAAACCTGGGGGTCGGACAAGAAAATACATTTTAAAAAAGAGCTAACAACAGATACCATTTAGGTATTTTTTTTGTTGTGATACACACAAAAGAATCAATTATCTTCATGCAGATTATGTTTTTCTACACATACAGTACATGAGTTGAGAAAGAAAAATGTGGTGGGGAGGGTGTGCCATAGGTCCATTAAATGAAACCAAATTCACTTAACAGGCTGTGTTTTACTTCAACCAATACAGTCCAGTAGAAATAACAACAGATGTGACAGTGCAACTTGATCTGCCAGTACCCCTCTGTACTGAGGTTTGGGAGTTTTAAAATGAGCTAGTCTACAATTTCCTGGACGAAAGGGCCATCACCTGTCTGGGGCAGCCACATACTGTACAGCTCCTACCATTGTTTCTGCTTCAGCCCCATCTGGCTCAAAGGCCAGACCAGATGTCAGAATGTGACCAAGAAACCAATAATGTCTAAAGCAGCAATCTTTAACAATATGTTCAAATTCAGAGAGGGATAATACAAAAGCCTATTTACTCAGCAATCATTAGGATGCAGAATACTTAAAAGAAATTAATGACAAGCCTTAATAGGTTCATCAAAACACTACAGATGATTGACGGTTCGTTCCACAAGACACCATGTTGGGGACGCAAATGCTGTAATTTGTTTAAACCTTTTTTTATATTTCACATTGATATGTAATTTTATATTTTGAAGCACTGCAGTACCCATTTTGTTTGGAAACCACAAAAAGTTGCTTCAATATCTCAATTCCCCATTCAAAAATGTAATAAAATGACAACACATGCATGTATTTCACAGAAAAAAGCTGCATATTTTGGATATGCAAGTGTACTGATAATACCTTACCTGCTATGTAAATTTCATCTAGTTTTTCAGCAACTTTCTGTGGTAAACCAGCTTCTAATAAAGTCTGGAAGTGCTCAGAATGGGTAACTGCAGCGGAGGTGTCCATTGGCTCTTCTGGACCATTTCCATTTATATGCTCTGTGGCCATGTCTCCAGAAATCTGTATAAATGCAATGAGCCAAATTAATCCCGAGTCAAGGGCAAGACTTTGGAAGTGTTCAAAAGAGTGTAAAGTCTCAGACTTGTGAGCAAAAACATTCTGAAAATCAGCTATTACAAAATAAACAAAAAATATTTGAACATATATTTCATCTGATGTAATTTGCAGTCCAAATGGTTAAACAGATTATCCTGATATGAGCAAAATAAACATTACTGTGGCCCTTTAGTGTGGAAATATTTTCAACATCTTGACATTACAAGCAACTTTCAGCTTGCATGAAGCCCCAAACTTGGATACAGACACTCAAACACTGTACACAAAACAGACGATGCACAAACAAAACAGTCCACAAATCAAGTTGTATACTGTATTCAAAAGACAAATAAACTGCATTTTGTGGTGTTTTCCATCTTTCTCTAACTCCTGGTCCTCAGTTGCTGCCTTGTCTGTTATATTCTCCTAATTGCATGTTAGCTACCCTCTCAGTGCTGACTTCAGCACAGACTAGATAGCTGATATACGTGTTCAGAGTGAGTACTGGTTTCCACTGTGTGACAAGTTAGAATGCACCCTTTGGTATTAATTTGTTGACACTTTAGTTAGTAAATATCATCTCAACAACTTAAATACTCCATTTATATAACGATACCTGCCCATTGCAACTCCCATTCTTTTGTTTTGATTGCTAGCAACCATAATGTCCTTAGCAGATCAGAAAAAAACAGTTTGTTCCCACTCATAATCCAGCCACTTCTCAGCAAAATATGGACAATTTTACGTTTTAATCAACATTACTGTTGCCTCTACATTGTCCTCATGAGGAGTCCATTTATCTATGCCTACTAATCAATCTTATAAACACGTGCTTTTATGTGATTAAGACATTGCTGCTAGTTACACATAAGCAACTAGCTTACATATCAATCAATGCTCAGTTTTTACTGCGGGACGTCTTAAAAATTATTTGAAACTTATTTTCTCTTACCCCTATATGTTAGTCAGATTAAATTTAGCGGGGTCACAAACGATGTTAGCCAGCTAGCCGGCTAATGCACACGGCTAATGGCACATTATCCGGACAATAACATGAAACTACAGCATGCATTTGCTGGAAGTACTGCTGTTGTTAATATTGTAGTAAGAGGACATGACTGTTCGTAGAATAGTAAGACATGATCGCTAGCCTCGTCTAATATCTCAGGCTTGCCTGGTTCTATTAGCACAAAATGACAATGAGCATGTCAGTTCCACGATCTGTCAAAGTGAGCTAGCTAGAGCTAGCATGCTAATTTGAACGGTGTCAGTGAGGCCATTGTTAGAGCGTCATTTTTCGGCACAGTCTTTACCAAGTGCAAAGCTCGACATTTAACATTTAATCGGATTCAAACAAGGCCTTAATAGCTAAAACTTTAGCCTGCTATATGCGTGGCTCGTCAACGTGCCGCCACATAGGAAGAGTCCATTTTCAAAAAGCCGGTCTGGAGAACTAAACCACCAGCAGCTTTCCACATTGTTTGAAACAGCGCCGCACGACTCGAGAGTTTTTAGCGCCCAATAAAGCAACATCGACGTGACTAATTAGAAGCATTCGGCCTACCTGCCGCAGGCACACCGATGTGTATGGTGCTGATAACGCGGGAAGATAAATGTGATGTTTAAAAGAGAGAAAAAGTGTAAAACTCCCGGCACGGGTACGACTTCAGTCATTCACTGTTGATGATGTAAAATGGCTGCCACGTTCACGCCTCGAGTTTTGTCTAGTCTAAGGGGTTTCTTGGACAGCGCTGCACGGGCTCGCCTTGTATGCATTTTAAAGCGGAGCAGCGGGTCAGCTGCAGCATCCATCATGTGCGCACGTGTGAAGAAGCGTTTTACAAAGAAACACTTTATTTGACCGCGATGGTTGTTCACTAGAACAGCCGAACTGTGGTTTGTTCAAGGAAACGAGCGATGAAAGAAGTTAGGTTTGAAAATTTCACACGATACCAATACAGATGAATGTACCTTCAAGCACGGGGGGAGGGGGTGTTAGTCAGGGAATGACCTAGTTTTAGCCTAGAAGTGTATTTAAACGCATAAACACACAAAAAATGAGAGGGATGGCAGAAATTAGGGAAAAAAATGTAAAATAATAGCACGTGCAAAAAATTATAAATAAATCAGCTTCTGTTTGAAGATGTTTTCAATTTATTACAAACAACAAAAACAAGGCACGGTGCAACATGGCATCTCAACGCCACAGAATGATTTTAGACACACAATAACACAAAAAGGAGCACAGAAAAATATACAGCAATGAACGTAAAAGAGCTAAAAAAAATTTTTTTGACATGGCCTAAACAAGATGCAAAAACCTGTCCTTGATGAATTAATGGAATAAGATGGTGACATAGCAGTTTTCCCCTGTCAGACAAATGCAGTTAGGTCATCTGACTGCTTTAAATTTAGCATTCAAGTGAGTATTGTATTTTTCAGCCCTATAGTGTGGAAACCTCATGGTGCATTCAGTGTCTCATGCTTCACCTCTTGTGACCCTGAACATGAATGGATCATATGGATGGACATATGAGCTTCATAAGAGGAAATAAAGCAATCATAAGCAATGTGTTTAAAGATTATGTCAACTACAAACCATATAAGCATGGTGAGTTCTGTGAATCTTTTGGTTCTCGATGGGGTGAGCAGAGGTCCTGTAATTTCATTAATTATATATCTAACACATTCAGTAAAAAAGTGTACTTTTTATTTATTTATTTATTTATTTAGTGTGGCATGAAATATGTGTTTATATGCATGTTAATTTGAAGTGGAACCACAATAATTTGAGCATGTTTGGAGGTTGCAAAGTAAGTCCCATGTTCCACCACACTGTGTCACTCCTCTCACACTACTGCACTCATGTCTCCAGGGGAAAAATAGTGTGTGTTTGGTATTTAATTTTGATTAAAAAACAAAAAAAATAGAAAGAAAGAAACACCTTATTTTTGTGAGGAAATTATGGTCATCTTGATGAAGCCTAAATTTCAAATGTATAATTTTATTTTCTTGATTTGAGCACTGTATATAAATCCAACATGTGGTCAAAGCAGTGGCTCTTTTCAGCTATCTTTAATCAGATGTGTGAAAATACTCTATTTTTTTATTTATTTAGTTCGAACCCTGGATCTCTAGATCTTTAGCAGGAGTTAAAAGCTGTAGTGATCCTCTTGGGGTGTCAAACTCAGTTGCAAAATGGGGCCAAATATCAAAACGCCTGACATCTTTTCTTGGTCGCAGTTTCCTCATCAAGAGTTTGATCAGTCTCTTCACACGTTTTCTGATGCTCTTTCCACATAAAAACCAAAGATTGCTGAAAATTTTAAACATTTCTTATTTGGGGTGACTCCCTACATCCATAACACTTTTTAGCTCAATATTTGTAAAAATCGATTGAGTTAAATATATTTTTGATATATAATGTCTGTGTCAGCCATCTTGAATTGTGTTGACTCCAAAAGTTAAGCAATTGTAGATGTACAGTACATCCAACTTTCTGAAAGTTTCTATTAAATTGAATTCTTGTGACTTAATGAGACTAACCTGTGTCAATAAAGGTTGAATGAATGAAAATAAATCTGTCCAGCGATTTATGAAATGGTTTGACAAACAAGGTTATCCCAATGTCACAATGTTAAAGTTTTAAGAAAAATATTTCCTAATGCACAGCTCTTGTAGTACATGTTGTAAATCATTCTCAGCTACTAACATTTAAATATTTTCAACAAAATCTTTAAAATTGACAGAGCTATAGTACAGACAGGCCTATTTGGGCCCATGGTCTTGGAATGATCTGCAGCTTAATCTGAGGTTGGAGTCTTTTGTTCTGTTATATACAACTGTCAGAGGTTTTAGTCACATCTTGCACCTGTAATGATTAAGTGTCTTTAATTGTGATATTTTTAAACTTGCATTGTATTATATGTCTTATTACTGGATTTTGTTGTACAGGGTAAACATTTTAACACTACTGTTACTAGAATGTTCATGCCCAGTAATCCAGGTAGTCAAATCTGATAACTCTCAATCTGGTCATCTGGACAGTTTCTTTTTAGTAGAAACGTTTTACCCTCACTCCAGAGGGCTTCATCAGTCAGAGATGTTCCAGCACGCTGTTTCCCCCACCAAGTAAACAACTCAAGTG
>JARVGS010019118.1:0-17135 GCA_031762315.1 Hypsolebias antenori
TCTTTGCCTCGTCCAAGTTCAATGCCTCATCCAAGTTCTTTTACTCACCCAAGTTCTTTTCCTTGCCCAAGTTCTTTGCCTCGCCCAAGTTCTTTGTCTCTCCCAAGTTTGTTGCCTTGCCCAAGTTCTTGGCCTCGCTCAAGTTCTTTGCCTCGTCCAAGTTCTTGGCCTCATCCAAGTTCTTTGCCTGGTCCAGGTTCTTTGCCTCGTCCATGTTCTTGGCCTTGTCCAAGTTCTTTGCCTCGTCCAAGATCTTTGCCTCGTCCAAGTTTTTTAGCTCATCTAAGTTCTTTGCCTCGTCCAAGTTCTTTGCCTCGTCAAAGTAAGTTCTTTGCCTCGTCCAAGTTCAAAACCTCGTCTAAGTTCTTTGACTCGCCTAAGTTCTTTGCCTTGTCCAAGTTGTTTGCCTCACCCAAGTTCTTTGATTCGTCCAAGTTCTTTGCCTCGCCCAAGTTCTTTACCTCTCCCAAGTTTGTTGCCTTGCCTAAGTTCTTGGCCTTGCTCAAGTTTTTTGCCTCGTCCAATTTCTTGGCCTCATACAAGTTCTTTGCCTTGTCCAGGTTCTTTGCCTCGTCCAAGTTCTTGGCCTCGTCCAAGTTCTTGGCCTTGTCCAAGTTTTTTGCCTCGTCCAAGTTCTTTGACTTGTCCATGTTATTTGCCTTGTTTGAGTTATTTGCCTCATCCAAGTAAGTTATTTGAACTCATATAAGTTCTTTGCCTCGTCCAAGTTTTTTACCTCGTCCAAGTTCTTTTGTCCAAGTTCATTGCCTCGTCCAAGTTCAGTGCCTCGTCCAAGTTCTTTGCCTCGTCCAAGTTCTTGGACTTGCCCAAGTTCTTTGCCTTGCCCAACTTCTTAGCCTCACCCAAGTTCTTTGCCTCGTCCAAGTTCTTTGCCTTGTCCAAGTTCTTTGCCTTGTCCAAGTTCTTGGCCTCGTCCAAGTTCTTGGCATTGTCCAAGATCTTTGCCTTGTCCATTTTTTGCCTCTTCCATGTTCTTTGCCTCGTCAAAGTAAGTTCTTTGCCTCGTCCAAGTTCAATGCCTCATCCAAGTTCTTTTACTCACCCAAGTTCTTTTCCTTGCCCAAGTTCTTTACCTTGCCCAAGTTCTTGGCCTCATCCAAGTTCTTTGTCTGGTCCAGGTTCTTTGCCTCGTCCAAGTTCTTTGCCTCATCCAAGATCTTTGCCTCGTCCAAGTTTTTTAGCTCGTCTAAGTTCTTTGCCTTGCCCAAGTTCTTTGCCTCACCCAAGTTCTTTTCCTCTCCCAAGTTTTTTACCTTGCCCAAGTTCTTGGCCTTGCTCAAGTTCTTTGCCTCGTCTAAGTACTTGGTCTCATACAAGTTCTTTGCCTTGTCCAGGTTCTTTGACTCATCCAAGTTCTTGGCCTTGTCCAAGTTTTTTGCCTTGTCCAAGTTATTTGCCTTGTCTGAGTTATTTGCCTCGTCCAATTAAGTTATTTGAACTCATACAAGTTCTTTGCCTTTTCCAGGTTCTTTGCCTCGTCCAAGTTCTTGGCCTCATCCAAGTTCTTGGCCTCGTCCAAGTTCTTGGCCTCGTCAAAGTAATTTCTTTGCTTGTCAAGTTCAAAGCCTCATCTAAGTTCTTTGCCTTGCCCAAGTTCTTTGCCTCACCCAAGTTCTTTGATTCGTCCAAGTTCTTTGCCTCTCCCAAATTCTTTGCCTCTCCCAAGTTTGTTGCCTTGCCCAAGTTCTTGGCCTTGTTCAAGTTCTTTGCCTCGTCCAAGTTCTTGGCCTCATACAAGTTCTTTGCCTTGTCCAAGTTCTTGGCCTTATCCAAGTTCTTGGCCTTGTCCAAGTTTTTTGCCTCATCCAAATTCTTTGCCTTGTCCAAGTTATTTACCTTGTCTGAGTTATTTGCCTCGTCCAATTAAGTTATTTGAACTCATACAAGTTCTTTGCCTTTTCCAAGTTTTTTGCCTTGTCCAAGTTCTTGGCCTCGTCCAAGTTCTTGGCCTTGTCCAAGTTCTTTGCCTCGTCCAAGTTCTTTGCCTCGTCAAAGTAAGTTCTTTGCCCCGTCAAGTTCAAAGCCTTGTCTAAGTTCTTTGCCTTGCCCAAGTTCTTTGATTGGTCCAAGTTCTTTGATTCGTCCAAGTTCATTGCCTCGCCCAAGTTCTTTTCCTCTCCCAAGTTTGTTGCCTTGCCTAAGTTCTTGGCCTTGCTCAAGTTTTTTGCCTCGTACAATTTCTCGGCCTCATACAAGTTCTTTGCCTTGTCCAGGTTCTTTGCCTCGTCCAAGTTCTTGGCCTTGTCCAAGTTTTTTGCCTCGTCCAAGTTCTTTGTATCATCCAAGTTATTTGCCTTGTCTGAGTTATTTGCCTTGTCCAATTAAGTTATTTGAACTCATACAAGTTCTTTGCCTTGTCCAGGTTCTTGGCCTCATCTAAGTTCTTTGCCTAGTCCAGGTTCTTTGCCTCGTCCAAGTTCTTGGCCTTGTCCAATTTCTTTGCCTCGTCCAAGATCTTTGACTCGTCCAAGTTTTTTACCTCGTCCATGTTCTTTGCCTCATCCAAGTTATTTGCCTCGTCAAAGTAAGTTCTTTGCCTCTTCCAAGTTCAATGCCACGTCTAAGTTCTTTGACTCGCCTAAGTTCTTTGCCTTGCCCAAGTTCTTTGTCTCACCCAAGTTCTTTGGTTCGTCCAAGTTCTTTGCCTCACCCAAGTTCTTTGCCTCTTCCAAGTTTGTTGAATTGCTTAAATTCTTGGTCTCGCTCAAGTTCTTTGCCTAGCCCAAGTTCTTTGCCTCACTCAAGCTCTTTGGTTCGTCCAAGTTCTTTGCTCGCCCAAGTTCTTTTCCTCTCCCAAGTTTGTTACCTTGCCCAAGTTCTTTGCCAAATCCAAGTTCTTGGCCTCTTCCAAGTTCTTTGCATGGTTTAAGTTCTTTGCCTCGTCCAAGTTCTTTGTCTCATCAAAGTAATTTCTTTGCCTCGTCCAAGTTCAATGCCTCGTCTAAGTTCTTTGACTCTCCCATTTTCTTTGCCTTGCTCAAGTTCTTTACCTCACCGAAGTTCTTTGATCCGTCCAAGTTCTTTTCCTTGCCCAAGTTCTTTGCCTCGTCCAAGTTCTTGGCCTCATCCAAGTTCTTTGTCTGGTCTAAGTTCTTTGCCTCGTACAAGTTCTTGGCCTTGTCTAAGTTCTTTGCCTTGTCCAAGATCTTTGCCTCGTCTAAGTTTTTAAATCGTCTAAGTTCTTTGCCTCGTCCAAGTTCTTTGCCTCGTCAAAGTAAGTTCTTTGCCTCGTCCAAGTTCAAAGCCTCGTCTAAGTTCTTTGACTCGCCTAAGTTCTTTGCCTTGTCCAAGTTCTTTGCCTCACCCAAGTTCTTTGATTCGTCCAAGTTCTTTGCCTCCTCCAAGTTCTTTGCCTCTTCCAAGTTTGTTGCCTTGCCCAAGTCCTTGGCAATGCTCAAGTTCTTTGCCTCTTCTAGTTCTTGGCCTCATACAAGTTCTTTGCCTTGTCCAGGTTCTTTGTCTCGTCCAAGTTCTTGGCCTCGTCCAAGTTCTTTGCCTCGTCCAAGTTTTTTGCCTCATCCAAGTTCTTGGCCTTGTCCAAGTTCTTTGCCTCATCCAAGTTCAGTGCCTCGTCCAAGTTCTTTGCCTCGTCCAAGTTCTTGGACTTGCCCAAGTTCTTTGCCTTGCCTAAGTTCTTAGCCTCACCCAAGTTCTTTGCCTCGTCCAAGTTCTTTGCCTTGTCCAAGTTCTTGGCCTCGTCCAAGTTCTTGGCCTTGTCCAAGATCTTTGCCTTGTCCATTTTTTGCCTCGTCCAAGTTCTTTGCCTTGTCAAAATAAGTTATTTGTCTCGTCCAAGTTCAATGCCTCGTCTAAGTTCTTTTACTCACACAAGTTCTTTGCCTTGCCCAAGTTATTTGCCACACCCAAGTTCTTTGATACGCCCAAGTTCTTTGCCTTGCCCAAGTTCTTTGCCTCTCCCAAGTTTGTTGCCTTGCCCAAGTTCTTGGCCTCGCTCAAGTTCTTTGCCTTGTCCAAGTTCTTGGCCTCATCCAAGTTCTTTGCCTGGTCCAGGTTCTTTGCCTCGTCCAAGTTCTTGGCCTTGTCCAAGTTCTTTGCCTTGTCCAAGATCTTTGCCTCGTCCAAGTTTTTTACTTCGTCCAAGCTCTTTGCCTCGTCCGAGTTCTTTGCCTCGTCCAAGTTCAATGCCTCGTCTAAGTAATTTGACTTGCCCAAGTTCTTTGCCTTGCCCAAGTTCTTTGCCTCGTCCGAGATCTTTGCCTCGTCCAAGTTTTTTACCTCGTCCATGTTCTTTGCCTCGTCCAAGAGCTTTGACTCATCAAAGCAAGATCTTTGCCTCGTCTAAGTTCAATGCCTCGTCTAAGTTCTTTGCCTCGTCCAAGTTTTTTGCCTTGTCCAAGTTCTTGGCCTTGTCCAAGTTCTTTGCCTCGTCCAAATAAGATCTTTGCCTCATCCAAGTTCAGTGCCTTGTCCAAGTTCTTTGCCTCGTCCAAGTTCTTGGACTCGCCCAAGTTCTTTGCCATACCCAAGTTCTTAGCCTCACCCAAGTTCTTTGCCTCGTCAAAGTTCTTTGCCTTGTCCAAGTTCTTGGCCTCGTCCAAGTTCTTGGACTTGTCCAAGATCTTTGCCTTGTCCATTTTTTTCTCTTCCAAGTTCTTTGCCTCTTCAAAATAAGTTTTTTGTCTCGTCCAAGTTCAATGCCTCGTCTAAGTTCTTTTACTCACCCAAGTTCTTTGCCTTGCCAAAGTTATTTGCCACACCCAAGTTATTTGATACGCCCAAGTTCTTTGCCTTGCCCAAGTTCTTTGCCTCTCCCAAGTTTGTTGCCTTGTCCCATTTCTTGGCCTCACTCAAGTTCTTTGCCTTGTCCAAGTTCTTGGCCTCATCCAAGTTCTTTGCCTCGTCCAAAATCTTTGTCTCGTCCGAGTTCTTTGCCTCGTCCAAGTTCAATACCTCGTCTAAGTTCTTTGACTCGCCCAAGTTCTTTGCCTTGCCCAAGTTCTTTGCCTCACCTAAGTTCTTTGATTTGTCCAAGTTCTTTGCCTCGTCCAAGTTCTTTGTCTCTCCCCCATTTGTTGCCTTGCCCAGATTCTTGGCCTTACTCAAGTTCTTTAACTCGTCCAAGTTCTTGGCCTAATACAAGTTCTTTGTCCGGTCTAGGTTCTTTGCCTCGTCCAAGTTCTTTGCCTCATCTAATTTCTTTGCCTCGTCCAAGTACTTTGCCTTGCACAAGTTCTTTAACACACCCAAGTTCTTTGATTCGTCCAAGTTCATTTCCTCACCCAAGTTCTTTGTCTTGTCCAAGTTTTTTGCCTCACCCAAGTTCTTTGATTCTACTAAGTTCTTTGCCTTGCCCAAGTTCTTTGCCTCTCCCAAGTTTGTTGCCTTGTCCAAGTTCTTGGCCGTGCTCAAGTTCTTTGCCTCGTCCAAGTTCTTTGCCTCGTCTAATTTCTTTGCCTCGTCCAAGTACTTTGCCTTAAACAAGTTCTTTACCTCACCCAAATTCTTTGATTCGTCCAAGTTTTTTGCCTCTCCCAAGTTTGTTACCTTGCCCAAGTTCTTGGCCTTGCTCAAGTTCTTTGCCTCACCCAAGTTCTTTGCCTGGTCCAGGTTCTTTGCTTCGTCCAAGTTCTTGGCCTTGTCCAAGTTCTTTGCCTCATCCAAGTTCTTTGCCTTGTCTAAGTTTTTTACCTCGTCCAAGTTCATTGCCTCGTCCGAGTTCGTTGCCTCATCTAAGTTCAATGCCTCATCTAAGTTCTTTGACTCGCCCAAGTTCTTTGCCTTGCCCAAGTTCTTTGCCTTGCCCAAGTTCTTTGCCTCACCCAAGTTCTTAGATTTGTCCAAGTTCTTTACCTCGCCCAAGTTCTTTGCCTCTCCCCCGTTTGTTGCCTTGCCCAAATTCTTGGCCTTACTCAAGTTCTTTAACTCGTCCAAGTTCTTGGCCTAATACAAGTTCTTTGTCTGGTCTAGGTTCTTTGCCTCGTCCAAGTTCTTTGCCTCGTCTAATTTCTTTGCCTCGTCCAAGTACTTTGCCTTGCACAAGTTCTTAAACTCACCCAAGTTCTTTGATTCGTCCAAGTTTTTTGCCTCTCCCAAGTTTGTTGCCTTGCCCAAGTTCTTGGCCTTGCTCAAGTTCTTTGCCTCACCCAAGTTCTTTGATTTGTCTAAGTTCTTTGCCTCTCCGAAGTTCTTTGCCTCTCCCCGTTTGTTGCCTTGCCCAAATTCTTGGCCTTACTCAAGTTCTTTAACTTGTCCAAGTTCTTGGCCTAATACAAGTTCTTTGTCTGGTCTTGGTTCTTTGCCTCGTCCAAGTTCTTTGCCTTGCACAAGTTCTTTAACTCACCCAAGTTCTTTGATTCGTCCAAGTTCATTTCCTCACCCAAGTTCTTTGCCTCACCCAAGTTTGTTGCCTTGTCCAAGTTTTTGGCCTCACTCAAGTTCTTTGATTCGTCCAAGTTCTTTGCCTCTTCCAAGTTTGTTGCCTTGCCCAAGTTCTTGGCCTTGCTCAAGTTCTTTGCCTCGTCCAAGTTCTTTGCCTCATCCAAGTTCTTTGCCTGGTCCAGGTTCTTTGCCTGGTCCAGGTTCTTTGCCTCATCCAAGTTCTTGTCCCTGTCCAAGTTTTTTGCCACGTCCGAGATCTTTGCCTCGTCCTAGTTTTTTTACCTCATCCTTGTTCTTTGCCTCGTCCAAGAGATTTACCTCGTCAAAGCAAGATCTTTGCCTCGTCCAAGTTCAATGCCTCGGCTAAGTTCTTTGACTCGCCCAAGTTCTTTGCTTTGTCCAAGTTCTTTGATTCGTCCAAGTTCTCGGCCTCATCCAAGTACTTTGCCTGGTCTAGGTTCTTTGCCTCGTCCAAGGTCTTGGCCTTGTCCAAGTTCTTTGCCTCCTCCAAGATCTTTGCCTCGTCCAAATTTTTTATCTCGTCCAAGTTCTTTGCCTCGTCCAAGTTCTTTGCCTCGTCAAAGTAAGTACGTTGCCTCGTCCAAGTTCAAAGCCTCGTCTGAGTTCTTTGTCTTTCCCAATTTTGTTGCCTTGCCGAAGTTCTTGGCCTTGCTCAAGTTCTTGGCCTCATCCAAATCTTTGCCTGGTCCAGGTTCGTTGCTTCGTCCAAATTCTTGGCCTTGTCCAAGTTCTTTGCCTCGTCCAAGTTTTTTACCTCGTCCAAGTTCTTTGCCTCGTCCGAGTTCTTTGCCTCGTCCAAGTTCAATGCCTCGTCTAGGTTCTTTGACTCGCCCAAGTTCTTTACCTTGCCTAAGTTCTTTGCCTCACCTAAGTTATGGCCTCTCCCCCGTTTGTTGCCTTGCCCAAATTCTTGGCTTTACTCAAGTTCTCTAACTCGTCCAAGTTCTTGGCCTAATACAAGTTCTTTGCCTCGTCCAAGTTCTTTGCCTCGTCTAATTTCTTTGCCTCGTCCAAGTTAGTTCTTTGTCTCGTCCAAGCTATTTGCCTTGTCAGAGTTGTTTGCCTCGTCCAATTAAGTTCTTTTGAGTTTGTTGCCTTGCCCAAGTTCTTGGCCTTACTCAAGTTCTTTGCCTCGTCCAAGTTCTTGGCCTCATACAAGTTCTTTGCCTGGTCCAGGTTCTTTGCCTCGTCCAAGTTCTTGGCCACGTCCAAGTTCTTTGCCTTGTCTAATTTCTTTGCCTCGTCCATGTTTTTTGCCTCGTCCAAGTTTTTTGCCTCGTCCAAGTTTTTTGCCTCGTCCAAGTTTTTTGCCTCGTCCAAGTAAGTTCTTTTAATCGTACAAGTTCTTTGCTTTGTCCAAGTTCTTTGCCTCATCCAAGTTTTTTGCTTCCAACAGTTAAGTTTTTTGCAACGTCTAAGCTCTTTGCCTCATCCAAGTTCTTTGTCTTGTCCAAGTTCTTGGCCTTGACCATGTTCTTGGTCTCGTCCAAGTTCATAGCCTCATCCGAGGTCTTTTCCTCGCCCAATTTCTTTGCATAATCCAAGTTCTTTGCCTTTTCCGAATAAGTTCTTTGTCTTGTCCAAGTTCTTTGCCTCGTCCAAGTTCATTGCCTCGTCCAAGGTCTTTTCCTCGCCCAAGTTCTTTGCATAATCCAAGTTCTTTGTCTTTTCCGATTAAGTTCTTTGCCTTGTCCAAGTACTTTGCCTCACCCAATTTCTTTGCCTTAACCAAGTTATTTGCCTCACCAAAGTTCTTTGTTTCATTCAAGTTCTTTGCCTCACCCAGGTTCTTTGCCTCGCCCAAGTTTGATGCCTTGCCCAAGTTCTTGGCCTCGCTCAAGTTCTTGGCCTTGTCAAATTTCTTTTTCTTGTCCAAGTTTTTTGCCTCGTCCAAGTTCTTGGCCTTATCCAAGTTCTTTGCCCTACCCAAATAAGTTCTTTGCATCCTCCAACTTCAATGCCTCGTCCAAGTTCTTTGACTTGCCCAAGTTCTTTGCCCCACCCAAGTTCTTTGATTCGTCCAAGTTTGTTGCCTTGCCCAAGTTATTGGCCTCGCTCAAGTTCTTTGCCTTGTCCAAGTTCTTGGCCTCATCCAAGTTCTTTGCCTGATCCAGGTTCTTTACCTTGTCCAAGTTCTTGGCCTCATCCAAGTTCTTGGCCTTGTCCGAGTTCTTTGCCTCGTCCAATTAATTTCTTTGAATCGTACAAATTCTTTGCCTCATCCAAGTTCATTGCCTCGTCCAAGTTCTTTGCCTTGCCCAAGTTCTTTGCCTTGTCCAAGTTCTCTGCCTTACAAGGTTCTTAGCCTCACCCAAGTTCTTTGTCTTATCCATGTTCTTTTCCTTATCTAAGTTCTTTGCCTCATCCAAGTTCTTGTCCTTGTCCAAGATCTTTGCCTCGTCTGTTTTTGCCTCGTCCACGTTCTTTGCCTCGTCAAAGTAAGTTCTTTACCTCATCCAAGTTCAATGCCTTGTCTAAGTTCTTTGACTCACCCAAGTTCTTTGCCTTGCCCAAGTTCTTTGCCTCACCCAAGTTCTTTGATTTGTCCAAGTTCTTTGCCTCGTCCAAGTTTTTTGCCTTGACCAAGTTCTTGGCCTCGTCCAAGTTCTTGGCCTTGTCCAAGTTCTTTGCCTCCTCCAAGTTTTTTGCCTCATCCAAGTTCTTGTCCTCTTCCAAGTTTTTGCCTCGTCAAAAGAAGTTACTTTCTTTGCCCAAGTTCAATGCCTCGTCCAGGTTCTTTGCCTCGTCCAAGTTTTTGACTCACGAAATTTCTTTGCCTTAACCAAGTTCTTAGTCTCACCAAAGTTCTTTGCCTCGTCCATGTTCTTTGCCTTGTCCAAGTTCTTGGCCTCGTTGAAGTTCTTTGCCTCGTCAAAGTAAGTTCTTTGCCTCGTACAAGTTCAATGTCTCGTCTATGTACTTTGACTAGCCCAAGTTCTTTGCCTTGCCCAAGTTCTTTGCCTCACCCAAGTTCTTTGATTCTTTCAAGTTCTTTGCCTCACCCAAGTTCTATGCCACTCCCAAGTTTGTTGAATTGCTTAAATTCTTGGTCTCGCTCAAGTTCTTTGCCTTGTCTGAGTTCTTGGCCTCATACAAGTTCTTTGCCTGGTCCAGGTTCTTTGCCTCGTCCAAGTTCTTGGCCACGTCTAAGTTCTTTGCCTTGTATAATTTCTTTGCCTTGTCCAAGTTTTTTGCCTTGTCCAAGTAAGTTCTTTGCCTCGTCCAAGTTATTTGCCTTGTCAGAGTTCTTTGCCTCGTCCAATTAAGTTCTTTTAATCGTACAAGTCTTTGCTTTGTCCAGGTTCTTTGCCTCATCCAAGTTCTTGGCCACGTCCAAGTTCTTTGCCTTGTCTAATTTCTTTGCCTCAGCCAAGTTTTTTGCCTCGTCCAAGTTTTTTGCCTCGTCCAAGTTATTTGCCTTGTCAGAGTTCTTTGCCTCGTCCAATTAAGTTTTTTAATCGTACAAGTTCTTTGCTTTTTCCACGTTCTTTGACTCATCCAAGTTCTTTGCCTCATCCAAGTTTTTTGCTTCCAACAATTAAGTTCTTTGCATCGTCTAAGCTCTTTGCATCATCCAAGTTCTTTGCCTCGACCAAGTTCTTGGCCTTGACCATGTTCTTGGCCTCGTCCAAGTTAATTGCCTCATGCAAGGTCTTTTCCTTGCCCAAGTTCTTTGCGTAATCCAAATTCTTTGCGTGTTCCGATTAAGTTCTTTGTCTTGTCCAAGTTCTTTGCCTCGTCCAAGGTCATTGCCTCATCCAAGGTCTTTTCCTCGCCCAAGTTCTTTGCATAATCCAAGTTCTTTGCCTTTTCCAATTAAGTTCTTTGTCCCAAGTTCTTTGCCTCATCCAAGTTCATTGCCTTGTCCAAGTTCTTTTCCTCATCCAAGTTCATTGCCTTATCCAAGTTCTTTGCCTTGTCCAACTAATACTTTGCCTCACCCAAGTTCTTTGCCTCACCCAAGTTCTTTGCCTTGCCCAAGTTCTTTGCCTCACCCAAGTTCTTTGATTCGTCCAAGTTCTTTGCCTCACCCAGGTTCTTTGCCTCGCCCAAGTTTGTTGCCTTGCCCAACTTCTTGGCCTCGCTCAAGTTCTTGGCCTTGTCAAATTTCTTTTTCTTGTCCAAGTTTTTTACCTCGTCTAAGTTCTTGGCCTCATCCAAGTTCTTTGCCCTACCCAAATAAGTTCTTTGCATCCTCCAACTTCAATGCCTCGTCCAAGTTCTTTGACTTGCCCAAGTTCTTTGCCCCACCCAAGTTCTTTGATTCGTCCAAGTTTGTTGCCTTGCCCAAGTTATTGGCCTCGCTCAAGTTCTTTGCCTTGTCCAAGTTCTTGGCCTCATCCAAGTTCTTTGCCTGATCCAGGTTCTTTACCTTGTCCAAGTTCTTGGCCTCATCCAAGTTCTTGGCCTTGTCCGAGTTCTTTGCCTCGTCCAATTAATTTCTTTGAATCGTACAAATTCTTTGCCTCATCCAAGTTCATTGCCTCGTCCAAGTTCTTTGCCTTGCCCAAGTTCTTTGCCTTGTCCAAGTTCTCTGCCTTACAAGGTTCTTAGCCTCACCCAAGTTCTTTGTCTTATCCATGTTCTTTTCCTTATCTAAGTTCTTTGCCTCATCCAAGTTCTTGTCCTTGTCCAAGATCTTTGCCTCGTCTGTTTTTGCCTCGTCCACGTTCTTTGCCTCGTCAAAGTAAGTTCTTTACCTCATCCAAGTTCAATGCCTTGTCTAAGTTCTTTGACTCACCCAAGTTCTTTGCCTTGCCCAAGTTCTTTGCCTCACCCAAGTTCTTTGATTTGTCCAAGTTCTTTGCCTCGTCCAAGTTTTTTGCCTTGACCAAGTTCTTGGCCTCGTCCAAGTTCTTGGCCTTGTCCAAGTTCTTTGCCTCCTCCAAGTTTTTTGCCTCATCCAAGTTCTTGTCCTCTTCCAAGTTTTTGCCTCGTCAAAAGAAGTTACTTTCTTTGCCCAAGTTCAATGCCTCGTCCAGGTTCTTTGCCTCGTCCAAGTTTTTGACTCACGAAATTTCTTTGCCTTAACCAAGTTCTTAGTCTCACCAAAGTTCTTTGCCTCGTCCATGTTCTTTGCCTTGTCCAAGTTCTTGGCCTCGTTGAAGTTCTTTGCCTCGTCAAAGTAAGTTCTTTGCCTCGTACAAGTTCAATGTCTCGTCTATGTACTTTGACTAGCCCAAGTTCTTTGCCTTGCCCAAGTTCTTTGCCTCACCCAAGTTCTTTGATTCTTTCAAGTTCTTTGCCTCACCCAAGTTCTATGCCACTCCCAAGTTTGTTGAATTGCTTAAATTCTTGGTCTCGCTCAAGTTCTTTGCCTTGTCTGAGTTCTTGGCCTCATACAAGTTCTTTGCCTGGTCCAGGTTCTTTGCCTCGTCCAAGTTCTTGGCCACGTCTAAGTTCTTTGCCTTGTATAATTTCTTTGCCTTGTCCAAGTTTTTTGCCTTGTCCAAGTAAGTTCTTTGCCTCGTCCAAGTTATTTGCCTTGTCAGAGTTCTTTGCCTCGTCCAATTAAGTTCTTTTAATCGTACAAGTTCTTTGCTTTGTCCAAATTCTTTGCCTCATCCAAGTTCTTTGCCACATCCAAGTTTTTTGCTTCCAACAATTAAGTTCTTTGCATCGTCTAAGCTCTTCGCATCATCCAAGTTCTTTGCCTCGTCCAAGTACTTGGCCTTGACCATGTTCTTGGCCTCGTCCAAGTTCATTGCCTCATCCAAGGTCTTTTCCTCTCCCAGGTTCTTTGCATAATCCAAGTTCGTTGCCTTTTACGATTAAGTTCTTTGTCTTGTCCAAGTTCTTTGCCTCGTCCAAGTTCTTTGCCTCGTCTAAGGTCTTTTCCTCGCCCAAATTCTTTGCATAATCCAATTTCTTTGCCTTTTCCGATTAAGTTCTTTGCCTTGTCCAAGTTCTTTGCCTCATCCAAGTTCATTGCCTTATCCAAGTTCTTTGCCTTGTCCAAGTACTTTTCCTCACCCAAGTTCTTTGCCTTGCCCAAGTTCTTTGCCTCACCCAAGTTCTTTGATTCGTCCAATTTCTTTGCCTCACCCAGGTTCTTTGCCTCACCCAAGTTTGTTACCTTGCCTAAGTTCTTGGCCTTGCTCAAGTTCTTGGCCTTGTCAAATTTCTTTTTCTTGTCCAAGTTTTTTGCCTCGTCCAAGTTCTTGGCCTCATCCAAGTTCTTTGCCCTACCCAAATAAGTTCTTTGCATCCTCCAACTTCAATGTCTCATCCAAGTTCATTGCCTTATCCAAGTTATTTGCCTTGTCCAAGTACTTTTCCTCATCCAAGTTCTTTGCCTTGCCCAAGTTCTTTGCCTCACCGAAGCTCTTTGATTCGTCCAAGTTCGTTGCCTCGCCCAAGTTCTTTGCCTCATCCAAGTTTGTTGCCTTGCCCAAGTTATTGGCCTCGCTCAAGTTCTTTGTCTCGTCCAAGTTCTTGGCCTCATCCAAGTTCTTTGCCTCATCCAGGTTCTTTACCTCATCCAAGTTCTTGGCCTCATCCAAGTTCTTGGCCTTGTCCGAGTTCTTTGCCTCGTCCAATTAAGTTCTTTGAATCATACAAATTCTTTGCCTCATCCAAGTTCATTGCCTCGTCCAAGTTTTTTACCTTGTCCAAGTTCTTTGCCTTGCCCAAGTTCTTTGCCTTGCAAGGTTCTTAGCCTCACCCAAGTTCTTGGCCTCGTCCAAGTTCTTGTCCTTGTCCAAGATCTTTGCCTCCTCTGTTTTTGCCTCGTCCAAGTTCAATGCCTCGTCTAAGTTCTTTGACTCACCCAAGTTCTTTGCCTTGCCCAAGTTCTTTGCCTCAACCCAAGTTCTTGATTTGTCCAAGTTCTTTGCCTCGCCCAAGTTCTTTGCCTCCTCCAAGTTTTTTGCCTCATCCAAGTTCTTGCCCTCTTCCAAGTTTTCGCCTCGTCAAAAGAAGTTATTTTCTTTGTCCAAGTTCATTGCCTCGTCCAAGTTCTTTGTCTCGTCCAAGTTTTTTGACTCACCAAATTTCTTTGCCTTACCCAAGTTCTTAGTCTCCCCAAAGTTCTTTGCCTCATCCATGTTCTTTGCTTTGTCTAAGATCTTGGCCTCGTCCAAGTTCTTGGCCTCGTTGAAGTTCTTTGCCTCGTCAAAGTAAGTTCTTTGCCTCGTCCAAGTTCAGTGTCTCGTCTAAGTACTTTGACTCGCCCAAGTTCTTTGCCTTGCCTAAGTTCTTTGTCTCACCCAAGTTCTTTGATTAGTTCATGTTATTTGCCTCACCCAAGTTCTTTGCCTCTCCCAAGTTTGTTGAATTGCTTAAATTTTTGGTCTCACTCAAGTTCTTTGCCTTGTCCGAGTTCTTGGCCTCATCCAAGTTATTTGCTTCCTCCAGGTTCTTTGCCTCATCCAAGTTCTTGGCTATGTCCAAGTTCTTTGCCTCGTCCAAATTTTTTGCCTCATCTAAGTTCTTGGCCTTGTGCAAGTTCTTTGCCTCGTCCAAGTTATTTGCCTTGTCCAAGTTCTTTGAGTCGTCCAATTAAGTTATTTGCCTCTTCCAAGTTCTTTGCCTCTTCCAAGTTCTTTGCCTTGTACAAGTTCTTTGCCTCATCCAAGTTCTTTGATTCGTCCAAGTTCTTGGCCTCACTCAAGTTCTTTGCTTCTTCCAAGTTTTTGCCTCATCCAAGTTCTTTGACTCGTCCAAGTTCTCTGTCCACGTCCAAGTTCTTTGCCTCGTCCAAGTAAGTTTTTTGCCTCGTCACAGTTCAATGACTCGTCCAAGATCTTTGACTCGTCCAAGTTCTTGGACTCGCCCAAATTCTTTGCTTTGCCCAAGTTCTTTGCCTCGTTCAAGTTCTTTTTCTCGTCCAAGTTTTTTGCCTCGTCCAAGTTCTTGGCCTTGTCTAAGTACCTTTCCTCATCCAATTAAATTCTTTGAATCGTACAAATTCTTTGACTCATCCAAGTTTTTTGCCTTGTCCAATTAAGCTCTTTGAATCGTATGTTATTTGACTCATCCAAGTTCTTTGCCTTGACCAATTACGTTATTTACCTCATCCAAGTTCTTTGCCTCATCCAAGTTTTTTGCTTCGTACAATTAAGTTCGTTGCCTCGTCTATGCTCTTTGCCTCATCCAAGTTCTTTGCCTTGTCCAAGTTCTTGGCCTTGACCACGTTCTTGGCCTCGTCCAAGTTCTTTGCCTTGTCCAAGCCCTTCACCTTGTCCAAGTTCTTTGTCTTGTCCAAGTTCTTGGCCTTGTCCAAGTTCTTGGCCTTGTCCAATTTCTTGGCCTCATCCAAAATCTTTGCCTCGTCCAAATAAGTTCTTGGCCTCGTACAAGTTCTTTGCCTCTTCCAATTTCTTTGCCTCGTCCAAGTTATTTGCCTCATCCTAGTTCTTTGCCTCGTCCGAGTTCATTGCCTCGTCCAATTTCTTTTCCTCGCCCAAGTTCTTTGCCTAATCCAAGTTCTTTGCCTTGTCCAATTAAGTTCTTTGCCTCATCCAAGTTCATTGCCTGATCCAAGTTCTTTGCCTCGCCCAAGTTCTTTGCCTTGCCCAAGTTCTTTGCCTCGCACAAGTTTGTTGCCTTGTCCAAGTTCTTTGCCTCGTTCAAGTTCTTTGGCTCATCCAAGTTTTGGCCTCATCCAAGTTCTTTGCCTTGTCCAAATTCTTGGCCTCGTCCAAGTTCTTGGCCTCATCCAAGATTTTGTCTCGTCCAAGTTCTTGGCCTTGTCCAAGATCTTTACCTCATGCAAATAAGTTCTTTGCCTCGTTTAAGGTCAATGCCTCGTCAAAGTTCTTTGCCTTGTCCAAGTTCTTTGCCTCGTCCAAGTCTTTTGCCTTGTCAAAAATCTTGGCCTCGTCCAAGTTCTTTGTCTCGTCCAAATAAATTCTTTGCCTCGTCCAAGTTAAATGCCACGTCCAAATTCTTTGCCTCGTCCAATTAAGTTCTTTGAATCCTACAAGTTCTTTGACTCATCTAAGTTCTTTGCCTTGTCCAGTTAAGTTTTTGCCTCGTCCAAGTTCTTTGCCTATTCCAAGATCTTTGCCTTTTCCTATTAAGTTCTTTGTCTTGTCCAAGTTCATACCTCATCCAAGGTCATTGCCTCATCCAAGTTCTTTGCCTCGTCCAAGTCCTTTGCCTCATCCAAGTTACTTTACCTCTTGACCTTGCCCAAGATCTTTTCCTCACCCAAGTTCTTTGATTCGTCCAAGTTCTTTGTCTCACCCCAGATCTTTGCATCACCCAAGTTTGTTGCCTTGCCCAAGTTCTTGGCCTCGCTCAAGTTCTTTGCCACGTCCAAGTTTTGGCCTCAACCAAGTTCTTTGCCCCGTCCAAGTTCTTTGCCTTTCCCAAGTTCTTTGCCTTGCAAGGTTCATAGCCTCACCTAAGTTCTTTGTCTCATCCATGTTCTTTGCCTTATCCAAGTTCTTGGCATCGTCCAAGTTCTTGTCCTTGTCTAATTTCTTTGCCTCGTCCAAGTTTTTTGCCTCGTCCAAGTAAGTTCTTTGCCTCGTCCAAGTAAGTTCTTTGCCTCGTCCAAGTTATTTGCCTTGTCCATGTTCTTTGCCTCATCCAAGTTCTTTGATTTGTTCAAGTTCTTTGACTCAATCAAAGTTCTTTGCCTCATCCAAGTTCTTTGCCTTGACCAAGTTCTTGGCCTCATCCAAGTTCTTGGCCTTGTCCAAGTGCTTTGCCTCCTCCAAGTTTTTTGCCTCATCCAAGTTCTTGCCCTCTTCAGAGTTTTTGCCTCGTCAAATGATGTTATTTTTTTGTCCAAGTTCAATGCCTTGTCCAATTTCTTTGCCTCGTCCAAGTTTTTTGACTCACCAAATTTCTTTGCCTTACCCAAGTTCTTAGTCTCACCAAAGTTCTTTGCCTCGTCCACGTTCTTTGCCTTGCCCAAGTTTTTTGCCTCACCTAAGTTCTTTGCCTCGCCCAAGTTTTTTTGCCTCTCCTCCGTTTGTTGCCTTGCCCAAGTTCTTTGCCTTACACAAGTTCTTTGCCTCGTCCAAGTTCTTGGCCTCATACAAGTTCTTTGCCTGGTCCAGGTTCTTTGACTCATCCAAGTTTTTGCCTTGTCCAATTTAGTTGTTTGCCTCGTCCAAGTTCTTTGTCTCGTCCAGGTTCTTTGCCTTGTCCAAGTTTTTTGCCTCGTCCAAGTTCTTGGCCTTGTCCAAGTTCTTTGCCTCGTCCAAGTAAGTTCTTTGCCTCGTCCAAGTATGTTCTTTGCCTCATCCAAGTAAGTTCTTTGCCTCGTTGAAGTTCTTTACCTTGTCTAAGTTCTTTGCCTCGTCCAATTAAGCTCTTTGAATCGTACAAGTTATTTGACTCATCCAAGTTCTTTTCCTTGACCAATTTAGTTATTTGCCTCGTCCAAGTTCTTTTTCTCATCAGTTTTTTGCTTTGTACATTTAGTTCGTTGCCTCGTCTATGCGCTTTGCCTCATCCAAGTTCTTGGCCTCGTCCAAGTTCTTTGCCTTGTCTAAGTTCTTTGTCTCGTCCAAGTTCTTTGCCCCACCCAAATAAGTTCTTTGCATCCTCCAACTTATTTGCCTCATCAAAGGTCTTTGCCCCGTCCAGGTTCTTTGCCTTGTCCAAGTTCTTGGCCTCGTCCAAGTTCTTGGCCTTGTCCAAGTTCTTTGCCTCATTCAAGTGCTTTTTCTCATCCAAGTTTGTTGCCTTGCCCAAGTTATTGGTCTCGCTCAAGTTCTGTGCCTCGTCCAAGTTCTTGGCCTCATCCAAGTTCTTTGCCTCATCCAGGTTCTTTACCTCGTCCAAGTTCTTGGCCT
>JARVGS010019805.1:0-26983 GCA_031762315.1 Hypsolebias antenori
AATCTTGTTAAATTATTGCTAAAGTCCTCCCGTGCACGCCCCCGCGGCTGCCGTTTTGCAGCCAATTGATTTTTGGCACAACACCGGCCCACATTTCCGGGTTCGGTCCACGTTTCTGAGTTGTCAGCTGTGATGCACAATAGATGTGACATTTATGGCGAAGTGACATATTTATGGATTTTCCCACTTTATTAGACTTATTTGGACTGATGCAACTTTTAGGGCGGTGTGACGTGTATGGTGGAAAATACGGTATATAATGTTCATTTTGCTATCATGTCTATCTTTATTCACTCTCCTTGCTTTTTTCCCCCTTTCTCATCACTTTCTCATCACTTTCTCATCACTCCTTCAAATTGGACCATTTGTGTTCCGGAGCAGAATAAAAGAAGAGTCTTTGGTCTTTAAAGACATGCTTCGTGCTGCAGCGGACATTGCCAGCAGGTTGGAGAGGTCATCACAAGCCCTGCACGCTTCATTTACCAGGCAGTTGAAAGACATCGTCAAAATCCAGCACTAGAAAAAGTGTTTCAAACCTATTCACGTGCGTGTTTCATTGAAAACAAAGCCTGGAATGAGAGTACTAAACCTTCCTGGATTTTTATTTCTATATGTGATACAACAGTGTATCTGTGTGAGCCTATGGATTATCCGCAACAATCCACAGACATGCATGACTGAACAGAAAAGGCTAAGAGAAAGCAGCAGAGAAAACATTTCACAGAAACACAATTTTTTTCTAGAAATAGTATAATAAGCACTCGATTTATTAAATATTTTCCACCCGCAGACGTTATTTGTGGAACTTGTTGAAGTCAAAAATCACAGCAGTCTGTAGTGTTTTGGTTTGAAGCAATTCCAAGATTTATGAATCAACTTGAAGACCCTCTAGGACTGTGTTGGTGGAAACTATGGACCATCTGGTTCTTGTATGAGAACGGAGATCACAATACTTATAATAAATAGTGGGGCAACAGAGATTATGTTTCTTTAATAATAAAAAGAACAGATCAATGTCTACAGCTTACATAGATTCAATAATTTAGCTGTTCAAACATTAGAATTTTACATGAGTTTAGTGTCTGGTCGGGTGACTTTTTCCCCCTATCTGGACTTCCAAATAAGACTTTCCTTTGACATTTGCACTCACAAAGAGTATTTTCTTACTAGTTCAAGTATTGTCATTTGCATCACATGCGGTACATGAGGTGGAACGAAATTATGTACTCAAGGTCCCAGTTACACCCAAACATAGCAAACATATAAAGTATAAAAAGAAACAGTATATAAGGATCTAAGATGTGCGCTAAATAAACGCTAAACAATATGCTAAAAGATCTGATATACAACTAATAGTGTAAAATAATATAGTATATTAAAAAGCAGCCTGAACATGAGTCTGTAGTGAGTAGACGGGTATGAATGACTAAATACAGCAGCATGAGATCAGCAGCATGGATAATCAGCAGCACAAAAAGTCACATATCACCCATTAAAGTGGCATTACAGTGATTTTGTTTATAATTCATTTTTAATTATGGTGATTTATGTTTGAGACAATAAAGGAACGTGTTGAGTTATATGGTTCTTGGGTAACATTCACGTGTTATTTTGTTTTGTTTTGTTTTGATGACATAAAAGTTTTGAGATTATTTTGTAATTCATGTGCGTTTTGGAGAACTAAAACACCCAACAAGTAGATTAATTCACTTAGTCTGCCCTCTAGCTGATTTCCACAGAAACAGCACCCTTAAGCTGAATTGTCTGTTTTGCCCATCACTCATCATTTTAGAAATAAATCGTGGTCATGTTGTATTTTAAAGGTACATATTATACATGAGAGGTCTTTAAAGTCATTTTTACAGTGATTCCTGTGTGTGAGGGACAGAAGGAGCAGGAGAGAGAGGATGGCAGAAAGAGCAGGAAGGAGGGACCTTTAATGGGAGCCAACCAGATAAAGGTGCTCAGCTATGCCCCAGCTCTCAGACCTGACTAAGCTCCCAGTGCAGACCTGCACCTCTTTATCATGGGACATACTAAGTGTTGGCTCAAGTATGCAAACTACAGGCTTGGATGCTGCGCAGGCGCAATCACTGTTTTGGACCAGTTTTAAACCTGTTTATGTGCGTTGCACTGCTGGACACAGAGTTTCCTCTACAGTTGAAGGAAATGGTGGCACTCACCGAGATTGAGGATTAGGACTGCATGGAGCATCAGTTCGCTCCCGGATCGTTCAAATTGTAGCGGCTTCTTTATCATTGGCGACGAAATTCATCACATTTGCCTTCCAGCAGCGAATATGACAGATGCCGCTCGCACTTTGACAGACGGTGCCAGCTCCGCGCTCCTCTCTGATGACGAAGTTGGACTCTTCTCCTCGACCCAAGTGCAACATGATTCACAACCACCTGTTCTTCTTAAAAGGGACTCCTGTAGTCTGGGTCGTTCTTCTGACTCAGTCAGGTAAGCGTTTCTTTTCATTCAACTTGAAAGGGACGGCGTTACGAACACGAACGGCTCTCAAAACTAATTGATGTTGATTAGAAAAGTCCCATGATGCTCTCTGATTCCGCAAGTGGCGCGTGCTTGTTTCAGTGGTAGGCTAAAATGGATAAAACAAAATAAAAACCGCGTTTCGTCCTGCAAAAATATGATTTTTGTTAGTTTTTTTTTTTGTCAAAATGTGTGAGTCTGAATTTATTTGTCAATAAAAGTATTTAATTTCTTTAGATTTTTTTAATTAGCTGTTCTGTTTGCTAGCTTAGCCCAAGAGCCACAGTACAAGCTTATTTATTTTTTGCACATAAAAAAAAGTGAAAGCTCCTAATATATATTACAGTATTTAACTGCTCCTATATTCCTTTAAGCTTAATTCTACTTTGTAAATGAACAAACTAAATTTTGTTAAATGGCACATTGCACTTTTTTTTCACCTTCACACTGTAAGTACTGTACTTATTTTTGGTTAATAGACATATTTTTCATATTATTGCTTTTTTAAATACACAAAAAAAAAAAAAAAAACACCAAAGCCATGACATAATCATTATAAACACCTTTATTCATTTATACAGCCTTGATTTTCACTCCAAGAAAAATGTGACAACAGCTGCTACTGAGGTTATTTTACCTCATTTAATTGTTAATAACTTTTTCAAGGTGATGCTTTATTTTTAAGCTTTAATTGGCCGATATGACATTAATTCAGTAAGGAGTTACCCAACTTTTAGCTTTTTAGGCTATTGTTTATCACATACAGTATTTGTTTCAATTTTATACACAAAACATTGGTGGCTTTTTCTGTTAAAAAAGCATTAAATTTTATATAAATATAACAATAAGCATTTTCTGCTTCATCTATTTCATTGTTTTACATCGCTATGTGTCACAGATAAAGATGAATATTTATCTCACCTAAGATGTTTTCTGCAGGTTTCTTTTATGCATGTTAAACTAAGCACACCATTTATTATGACAGTACAATGTTTTTCTAGGCACAATTGTAAAAACAGAGCTGAAGTCAACTTCAAAAACATTTTAAAGAGGCTTTTCCAATTTTAAACTTGAATGTGAATAACTTCTTCACTCCGTTGCAGGAAGTCCTTCAGTAAATGCCGATTGTGGATTTATGTTGCATGCGACGGTTTCCCAGCTCTACCTGAGCAGTCAGATGTGAACATCATCTGGAGTTTGCTGTTATAACACAGACACAGACCCCCCTCTCTGAGGTGGAACCTTGCAGTTTTCTCCCTCCATAAAGGGTTGCATGTGGTTTTTCTGTGAACTTTTTACTGTAAGCACTTGACAGCCCAATTTCACCGAGAGCGCCTCTGGCTGGAGAAGCTGCTGACTCGATCCTCTAAACCGGTCAGTGTTTTATACATCTCGCCAAGAGGGTTGGCCGCCGTCCAACTTTCTCAGTCCAGCGTGCTGAATGTTGGAGGTGTCATCTCATTTCAAGACTCCGCTGGCAGGAGGATTTGATATATGGCACCCAAGAGCCTTTTTGCCAAACCCCACATCTGGTCTTTCCCAGATGCATGGACAGATGAACGTGCACCACCCCGCTTATCGAATGACAGTAGACAGAGTCTGAGGTTCATCCTTGTTTGCCACTTTAAAAAGATAAGCCAGTTGGGAGAATTCTAGTACCATCTTCATATTTACAAAGCACATTTCTACATAGACAAGCTATCATTGTTACTGATGGTTTAATCTTCACTTGGACTTGTTGAATGTTCATCTACAGTACGAGTTAGACTTTACAAGCTGAACAGTTCACCCTATGGGCAGGTAATAATGTGGCCTTAGCAATAATGTTTGTTACCAGATGAAGGTCCTATTTGATGGTCCTTGATGGTTGCACACCTCACTGGGTTGCAGTTTAACCCCACACTATTCAAGACAGATACACAACCCACAGAACATTATTTGCAACCCAATGTCATCTTAACAGAGCTTTTCATTTTGAACATGATTTTAGTCCTTGGAGTAGGGCTGCAAATGTACTTTTTACATTTATATTACAGTTTTTGGACGTTTTCTGACAAAAGACAAATATGTTTTGACAGATGTGCAAAAATTATAAGAAATTTCAGAGGGAAACCAGCCCATCAGTCTTGTCAAGAGTTACTTGAACAAACCACGAAAACAACAAGTCACCATTTTTAAGATGAGTAGCGAGCATGAGCCGCTGTAAATATGTCAGATTGTTGCACTGCTACTGTTAAGGCATTTTTCAGGTTTATCTGGTTAGTGGATTTAACTGTACGCATGTGAAAAAACAGTACCGTAGTTTTAGCCCTTGTTGATTTTTGTGCAACCAATAATCTTTGTGTGTTTAGCAACATATTAAAATATTCAACTTTGGCAATCACAAAAATAGCCATAACTGAGTTAATTCAACAGATGTTGAGCTAAAGTTTGGTGGAATGGTAGCTGAGACCCATCCCTAAGACATACTCTGACTGTTACCAGATCACACAAGACTTTAAAAAAACAGCAACTTTAACTCAAGGTGGCTGTTGTGATGCCTTTTTTCAAGAAAGTCTATTTTCATTATACAATCCACTAAAACAGGAACTGTCATGTTAACATGGTATCATGGTTAAGTAGGCAAAAAATAGCTCACCTCACCTTAACTCATAGTAATGATGTGTAACAGTCTGACTACGCTAACAGGCGAGACATTTCAAAGCACTGTGATCCCTGTTTATTCCCGTGTTTAACGCATTGATTCAGTCTAAAATGCTTATTAACAATCCAATTAAAGAGGCTACGTCTCCCTGTGAAACTTTAACACACTTTAACAATCATAAGTTTTGATACAAAACAAATTAAATTGATTGATTAAATTGATTGATTAAATTGATCAAAATAAATAGTTGATAAGACTTTACAGCGAGACGTCTTAGATATTTAACATAAGTTTCTGTGATTAAAACATAGGCCTGGTACAATAAACAATAAATCAATTAATTGCTTGATAAATGAAGATAATCAACCTTTTTTTCATTTATCGGCTTTATTGTTTCTTTGTGTCTTTCTTTCTACTGGACACTGGATGAAAAGAGGCTCAACTCCGGTGTTCTTCACTGACCCCTCCCTTTCTCTTTAAAATCTGTTTTAACGGTCCGAAATTGCGTTTTTGAATCGTCACAAGCAGCTAAGCTGAGAAGCTAAGCTACAAGCTAACAGGCTGACCTCGGGGGGAAAAAACCTCCATCTTGCTGAAGCTCTAAAATTCACAGTTGAAACTCTGCCTTCATCTTAAATTGCTTTTCTCTGCAAAAAGAAGCTGAGAACTTGTTTACTGATTTATTTATTTATTTTTTTAATTAAAAGTGTTGTGTGACAAATGCTATGCTAAAGAAAGCAAACCACACCGAGCGGCCGCCATTTAGAGAACAGAAAAAACGTCAAGGGGCCTCCCTCCATTTTTCTTAGGGACATGCTGCTCCCTCCCTTACTATACATCCTTCAGTTCAGTCTTATGCTGCCATCCGGTGGTCAAGAAAAGGCACTACACAAAAATATTAACCAACATTTCTTCTTAAATTTGACAATAATTACTAATTATTGCCAAATTTTGAACAATATTATTGTTTATCGCAATAATTTCTGAGACAATTAATCGCCCAGCAAAATTTGTTATCGTGACAGGCCTAAATAAAACGCACATGTTCCCTACTCTTGCCCATTTTCCCACAAGCTTAAAATCGCAGCAGTTACATCTGGTACCATTTGTTAAAGCAGGGTTGTGAAGGTCTGGGATGAGAGAAGATCAGTGCACTATTGAACTTCCCACGCTTCCATCTAATTGTTATTTTTCTTGACATAGTTCTTAAAACGGTGTGCAGCAGTAAAAAGTGTAAATTTAGAACTACATTTTCTTGGAAAACTGCACGGAAACCTTCAAGCTGAGATGTTTTTATGACCTGTGAAACCAGAGGCTTTTGTGCAGTTTCAAAACATTTATGTTTTTTTTCTCCACAGTTCTTTGCCAGGTGAAGACTCACTCACACGCTGAGGATGAGCTCTTCAAGACGCTGTTCTCTGGTTACAACAAGTGGTCCAGACCCGTGCCGAACATCTCCGACGTGGTCATTGTCAAGTTCGGACTGTCCATAGCTCAGCTCATCGATGTGGTGGGTCCACATATGAATGTGTTGACAGAAGTGGTTCATACAAACAACAACAAAACAATACTGTTATACAAGTCAACATCCAGAGAAATGGCATTTATTGTTAAAAGTAATTTATGGTTCTTTGACTTCTTTCTCAGTTGTGTTAGCATGTTTATTATGTGACCCTGACTCTTCAGAGTACAAATCAGCTTAGCCTTTCATTTTTAAATTTTATTTTATTTTATTATTCGAGTCACATGTTGGTCTTTAAGTTTCAAACACTAGCAAATAAATGTTGTTTGACTAAAGTGCTGTAAAGCCTGTAAATCTTTGATGTGGCCCCACTCTTTAGCATTTTCTCCACATTTTATGCACATCTTTGTCTTTTAGGATGAGAAGAACCAAATGATGACAACCAACGTGTGGCTTAAACAAGTAAGAAAAAAAATCCCTTTTTATGTTGATTTGTTAGGATCTTAACTAGAAATATGACGCACAAATACCATCAAAGTCGGTTGTAAGTGACCCCTGTTTGTCCCTCCCAGGAGTGGAATGACTACAAGCTTCGCTGGAGACCGTCTGACTTTGACAACGTGACGTCCATCCGAGTTCCTTCAGAGCTCATATGGGTACCAGATATTGTACTTTATAACAAGTAAGTTTCAAAAAAATACATGTAGCTGTAAAGATGGCCCTTACTCTATAAGCTCAAATGTTTGCTGACAATAATTATTTTATAATCTTTAATAATCTTACACGTGGTATTAATAAATATTTCTGTCATGTTTTAGTTTTAGGTTCTTAGGTGAATCAAAATGCAAAAACTAGTTAAAAACAATGAAAGAAAACAATTACTGTGTCCATTTACACTTTTATTTCCATCTTAACCACAGAAATATAAGAATAGTGTGAAAGTTTATGAAGCATTCAGACTATTGTGATCCATTGTTCTTTGGTACGTTTTTCAGCATCTTTCTCGTTCCACAATGTTTGTGCTATTTCAACAAATCATAATCAAAACGTTCAGATTTCAGGACAATCCTGCTATGACTTTTGGTATTGGTGCAACTTTAGCTTTAGCCTTTTTTGTCTTTTTTTCTCATAGAAAATGAATTGAGCTTCTTTTACATCCTTCAGATCTTTAGATCTGTTTACAACCTTTAAGCTTGTTCTACTTTTTCAGCCAGCTTTTCAGAATTGGTTTTGCTAATTTCAGATGGTTTTAGATCATTTCCACATTTTTGTGCTCATTTCTGATTCTTTCACTCTAATGAACTTCTTTATACTAATTTCAGCTTGTTTTGCTCATTTCAGATTTTTTTTTTGCTCCTTTCAGCTTCTATCAGCTTATTTCTGCTAGTTTCAGTTATTTCAGCTACTATTTTGCTGTTTTATGTTAGTTTTAGCTTTTTCAGCTGATGCCCCATTTTTTGCACTCATCTCAACTTTTTTCAGCCTAATTTAAGAAAAATGTGCTCTCTCCACTTCCTTCGGGTACTTTAAGCTATTTCTGCATTTTCAGCTATTTTTTTTAGCTAATTGTTTTGCTAATTTCAGCTTTTTAAACTAAGTTCTTCATTTTTATGTTAATTTCTGCTGATTTAAACCCAATTCAGCAAATTTGTGTTATTTATGATTTCTTCTGCTACCATAGGCTTGTTCTCCCTTTTCAGCTACATTTCACACATTTTTATCTAATTTTAGCTATTTTTCAGCAAGTTCTTCGCAGGAAATGCAGTTTTTTTTTTTTTTTTAGTTTATAGTTGTTATCTTGTTTTAAGTTGGCAAATCTCTTCACAGACTGAAGCATGCTGTAGTTTTAGGTCACCTCTGCGATGGTTACAGATGGTAATTAAAAAAAACATTCATATTGTCTGTGTATCAGCATCAACACGTGTTCAGACATAATAAATGTGTATTAAATATCCAAAGCGATCCCCAGCTTTATGTTATTTAATGTTGCCTTTTTATTTTATTGCAGACATCAAGATTTATTAACCATTTTGTACGTTTATTTATTTAAATCCACCCACCCCACAACTTGAGCATGCTGCCAGAGTCTCATTGCTTTTAAAGTCGGCTTCTGTTTTATTACATCTTGTTAGAAGCGTTGTTCTGGTTGTTTTAGACAATGATCAATCTTTTTTGTAAAGTTTAATCATCACCGCAGAGTTTAAGCTTTTTTGAGCTGCTCACTTTCTAAACAGGTTTAAAATAGCTTTTGTTTTTACCAGGCGTGATTGTCTTTGTAAAGTATTGGACTTGGGAAACCAGGAATGCACTCATAACTCTTTGGAGCATACAGCAATTTTATTCAGTGTTTAATTTGTTTAAAATAAAGGCTAAACCTCACTAAAACTTTTCAGTTTGTGATCTAAATGATAGTTTTCACAGAGCTGCACGTAACAGAAATTTTATTAACATATTATAGAACAAAACCACTTTTTTAATAAATTTTATGAAGATGGCGCCATCTAGTG
This sequence comes from Hypsolebias antenori, assembly GCA_031762315.1. Classification (NCBI taxonomy): domain Eukaryota; kingdom Metazoa; phylum Chordata; class Actinopteri; order Cyprinodontiformes; family Rivulidae; genus Hypsolebias; species Hypsolebias antenori. The sequence goes on from JARVGS010019805.1 coordinate 9,107, forward strand.
ATTAATACATTTATGTTTCATTAAATAACAAAATATGCTGTTCTGTTCAGGTCTGTAACAGATGAAAAACATTTATTTGACCTTTCTCTGTGACTTTCATGGTATCTTGATGAATTATATTAATTTCTAAATGTACAAAGCTCTCATATTCAGATGATTTCTGTATAAAAACCACTCACGTTTGACTCGTTCATCTAAAGTCACCTCATGGAGATTAAATGGAGCTGGTTGATTGCAGAGTTCTGCTCCGTTGGGTCTCTGTAATCACAGTCTGTTAGAGAAATGACAAGAGGAGACTGATAAAATGATAAGAGCATCAACAGAAGCTTTCCATTATGCACTCCAAAGTTGGGAAAAAAACTTATTTTGTCTGTTGTGTTATTTTTTTTTTTTAACCTCTAAATTAGCGTTTCTGCTGGTGCTTTCATATCGTCTGTTCTTCTCCTCCAGTGCTGATGGTGAATTTGCTGTGACCCACATGACGAAAGCTCACTTGTTCTACACGGGCAAAGTCCGCTGGGTCCCGCCGGCCATTTACAAGAGCTCCTGCAGCATCGACGTCACCTTCTTCCCCTTCGATCAGCAGAACTGCAAAATGAAGTTCGGCTCCTGGACTTACGACAAGGCCAAGATTGACCTGGAGCGAATCGAGAACACCGTGGATCTCAACAACTACTGGGAGAGCGGGGAATGGGCCATCATCAACGCTGTGGGGACGTACAACACTAAGAAATACGACTGTTGCCACGAGATCTACCCAGACATCACCTACTTCTTCATCATCCGAAGGCTCCCTCTGTTTTACACAATCAACCTCATCATCCCCTGCCTGTTAATCTCCTGCCTCACTGTGTTGGTTTTCTATTTGCCCTCAGACTGTGGAGAGAAGATCACGCTTTGCATCTCCGTGCTGTTGTCCCTCACCGTCTTCCTTCTGCTCATCACCGAGATCATACCGTCCACGTCCCTCGTCATCCCCCTCATTGGCGAGTACCTCCTCTTCACCATGATTTTTGTCACGCTGTCCATCGTCATCACCGTGTTCGTGCTCAACGTGCACCACCGCTCCCCGAGCACTCACAAGATGCCCCGCTGGGTGCACTCTGTGTTCTTGGACCTGATCCCGCGCTGGCTGTTCATGCGCCGGCCTGCGCCCGACGGCCGGCGCCGCAGGCTGTTGCTCCTCCAGGAGGAGCGGCGGCTCTTACGGACGGCCGGGTACAAAACAGCCAACTGCATCAGCACCTCGTCCACCTGGCTGAGAGACGGGAACGTCCTGGAAAACCCAGAGAGATGCTGCTACGAGGATTTGGAGCTCGGAACGCTGGCAACGTACTTCTTCTTTCGCCCCCCATCGCCGAGACCCCCGGGGTCGACTCCTCCGTCGCAACAAACGAACCAACAGGAGGGGGCAGCGGCGTCGGTCAGACAGTCAGCTGGTGGCAGGAACTCCACGCAGAAGCCAGCTACAGGGGACACTTTGGAGTCGTTGCAGCTCTCACCGAACGTGATGCGTGCTTTAGAAGGCGTGCACTACATCGCAGACCACCTGAGAGCTGAGGACGCTGACTTCAGTGTGAGTATCACGTCCAGCACGTATTGCAGTGTGGTCCTGCAGAGCTTCCAGTTTGGTTGATGATCAAACAATCTATTAGTTAATCTAAGATCATCCGTCATTAACTAACTGTTCTATCAAATCCCATTTATTTGCTTTTATTTTAGACATACTGACTCATATCAAAATAAAATAAAAAATAAATAAAAGAACAGAAGAATTCAACTCATTTTCGGTACAATTAAAGCCTTTTTGATCATGTTAATCGGTCTTTGCGTTCATGTATTTACAGGTGCTGGTCATAAAATTAGAATATCATGAAAAAGTTGAGTTATTTCAGTAATTCCGTTCAAAAAGTGAAACTTGTACAAAGTATATTATATTCATTCATATATGCAGAATGATAATTTCAAATGTTTATTTATTTTAATGTTGATGATTACAACTGACAACTAATGAAAGCCCCAAATTCAGTATAGCAGAAAATTAGAATATTACTTAAGACCAATTTAAAAAAAAAAAATGATTTTTAGACATGTTGTCCAACTGAAAAGTATGAACATGAAAAGTATGAGAATGTACAGCATCAATACTTAGTTGGGGTTCCTTTTGCCTGGATTACTGCAACAATGCAGCGTGGCATGGAGCCGATCAGTCTGTGGCACTGCTCAGGTGTTATGAGAACCAGGTAGCTCTGATAGTGGTCTTCAGCTCTTCTGAATTGTTGGGTCTGGTGTATCACATCTTCCTCTTCACAATAGATTTTCTATGGGGTTAGGGTCAGGTGATTTTGCTGGCCAATTAAGAATAGGGATACCTTAAACCAGGTACTGGTAGCTTTGTCACTGTGTGCAGGTGCCAAGTGCTGTTGGAAAATGAAATCTGCATCTCCATAAAGTTTGGTCAGCAGCAGGAAGCATGAAGTGCTCTAAAACTTCCTGGTAGGTGGCTGCATTGACCTTGGACCTCAAACACAATGGACCAACACCAGCCAATGACATGGCACCCCAAACCATCAGTGACTGTGGAAACTTGACACTGGACCTCAAGCAACATGGATTCTGTGCCTCTCCTTTTTTCCTCCAGACTCTGGGACCTTGATTTCCAAAGGAAATGCAAAATGTACTTTCATCAGAGAACATAACTTTGGACCACTCAGCAGTAGTCCCAGGTGAGACACTTCTGACGCTGTCTCTTATTCAAGAATGGCTTGACACAAGGAATGCAACAGCTGAAATCCTTGTCTTGCGTACATCTATGCGTGGTGGTTCTTGAAGCACTGACTCTGGCTGCAGTCCATTCTTTGTGAATCTCCCCCACATTTTGGAATGGGTTTTGTTTCACCATCCTCTCCAGGGTGCGGTTATCCCTATTGCTTGTACACTTTTTTCTACCCCATATTCCTTCCTTTCGTTTCTCTATTAACGTGCTTGGACGCAGAGCTCTGTGAACTGCCAGTCTCTTTAGTCCTCCTTGTGCAAGGTGTCAATGGTCGTATTTTGGACAACAGTCAAGTCAGCAGTCTTCCCCATGATTGTGTAGCCTACAGAACTAGACCGAGAGGCCATTTAAAGGCCTTTGCAAGTGTTTCGAGTGGCACCAGGTTTCTTCAGTATTGGACCTTTTCACAATAGTGTACTGTACAGTATTTTAATTTTCTGAAATACTGAATTTGGGGTTTTCGTTAGTTGTCAGTTATAATCATCAACATTAAAAGAAATAAAACATTTGTAATATACCAGTCTGTGTGTAATGAATGAATATAATATACAAGTTTCACTTTTTGAATGGAATTCCTGAAATAAATCAACTTTGTCATGATATTCTAGTTTTATGACCAGCACCTGTATAAGATAAGATAGAACTTTATTGGTCCCGCAGGAAATAGTTGAAAATTCCTCAATATAACATCAGATTTGGAAACGTTGCTGAATACAAAACATGTCTTGTTTTAACGACACAAGTGTTTTGCCATGTCAAAATATTTATCCTTAGGCTGCAGCGTTGATGGATCAGTGTTTTCATCACATAACTTTACCTGTTGAAATTGCCTGAATATATATCTACTCTGACTACATTTACCATTTGGCCTGTTAAATCAAATGTTTTGAAAAGCACATTTCTAACCTGTTAAGACTAATTTATATCTAAACATGATTTATTCTTTGTTTTCCTGAGCTTTACTCTCTTTTCACAGGTGAAGGAGGACTGGAAGTACGTCGCCATGGTGATCGACCGCATCTTCCTTTGGATGTTCATCATCGTGTGCCTGCTTGGGACCATAGGCCTCTTCCTTCCTCCATGGCTGGCTGGCATGATTTAATTTCTGTGCGATAGTGTTAAAAAGTAAAACAAGTAGCTGAACTTCAAAACTGGGACTGTGTTTGGACAAAACAGCGCAACCTCTGTGGCCTAAAAAGTTCATGAAACTCGTTACGCATCATTGCCTACATGATGAACAGATCCAGATTCTCACCGGTCGTTTCGAAGGTTTATTTTCAGGGTTCACTGTGTAGCTAAAAGTGCAGCTTTAGGATCTCATGCATTTTAGCAGACAGAGATATGCAGACTTGTTGCAGCTTTATTCAGTGGAAGATGCACCTCACATGAAATGCTCATCGGGTGGCGTTTGGCTGGAACGCTAACGTTTGCAAGTTAGCATTCACCGATGGTCTCTGATGATAAACTCTGGAGCAAATGCATATAAGCATGCTAATGTTTAGGAGTTAAAATAGGCTCACAAGTTTTAGCAGAAATGGTCACAAAGTACGGATAAAATTGAAAAAGCTACAATTAAAACTTATTTTCTGTATAATGTCTCATCAGACAATTTTCACAATCAGTTTTCATTTTAGATTTGTAACAAAAAATAGAAATGTAGCTAAAATTCAGGTCAGTTTGATCAATGTTTGCTAATGTGTTAGAATGAGGTTTAGTTTTACTGTCGAGTTAGATTTAAAACAGCCACACTAAAAACTATTTACTGCTCCCAGTGACAGCTGTTTATTGTAAATATGTAGGAGTTGTACCCAGATTTAAAGGGATTTCTGGATAAATCATCAGAACTTGCAGCTTCGGTTCAATCCAAAGCTGTTTGTCACATTTGATCTTTTGGTTCAGACACGAACAGCAATAATAGGATGGATAGCTTATCTTTAAATTATGCAAAATAAACCGTTATAATCCCATTTAGGATTATTCATCTGGAACCAATGGCTGCTGTGAATTTTATTATAACAAGTTCAATCAAATGCATTTTCACTTCCTGTTCAAGAAGCTTTTAAAATTTGCTCTGCATGTGTGAAGACATATCCTTGAGAGGGGAAAAAAGAAGTTTGTTTGCTTCTGATTGAATTTGCTAGAAGTACTGCATCATGGATGATGAGGCACACGTCTGCTTTCTATTTTTACATACTGAATTTCTTTCACAATGCAGCCAAAATTCCTTTGATCTTTGAATGATCATGCTATATACCGTATTTTTCGCTTTGTAAGTCACACCTTTTTGCATAAATTTGCAAGTCCTGTGACACTGAAGCGAATAATGTACATTTTTTCCCAATATTTATAACCCAATTTTTAGCTGAGATCTGACTAGTTAATTCATTTATACATGATACTGAACACTACCATTTTCAGCCGCTAGAAGGCCCTCGAGTAGTACGGCAAGCTAAGTGTCTCATCAATAGGTAAAAGTGGCTATTAAAGAGACACTTGTCTTGCCATACAAAGCCACCTTCGTCTCGCTCCAGAACTCATGGAGCAAACGTCCAATGAACTGCATTTTGCTGCACCGCCCAAGCAGCTGATTTGACCATTAAAGTGCATTTATTAAGGAAAAGTTCAACTGAGACACACCTTTGCTATAATGTTGAGCAGACAATTGTTTTTAGGTGTTAATCTTGTTAAAGTTTGACAAAATGCACAGCGAGTCCTCACCTCTGCGCGCTCCCGCAGCTGCGAATCGGCTTTTGAAATTCAGCTGATTTGACCGTTGAAGTGTATTTTTTTCAGGAAAGTTAAACTAACACTTCTTGTTAAAAGTCCCCCCCCATGCACGCCCCCGCCAGTTGGCAGCCAATCGATTTTTGGCACACGTTTTCAGGTGGTCAGCGGTGACTCATACCAAACGCGATGAATCAGCGACGACGTATAATAGATGTGACTTATGCGGCATAGTAACTTATCGTTTTTCCACTTAATTAGACATATTTGGACTGATGTAACTTTTACGGCAGTGCAACATGCACGGCGGAAAGTACGGTATCTTTGAAAAAAAAAAAATAATCTCCCTACAAAATCATATCAATGGATTTATGTCCAAAGTAATTGGACTGGGACTGGTCATAAAACAGGCAGGAAGACGCACTGCATCCTGGTGGCGTGCACTGAACTCACTGGAAAGACAATTAGTCTGAAATAAGTCAGTCTATCAGCTGAAGCTAAAATAAAATTGTGTTTTACACGCTGTAGGCTGGAACACAGAGTCAAAACCAAACACACTGCTGCTGGAACATTTCATTTTTAATAAAATACAAAACTTAAAATCCACAGGCATTATTTAACCTCAGTCGCAAATCAAAATTTTTAATTAACTATTATTCACCCCAAACTTTGTTATACTGTTTTCAATTACATTTTAGTTAGCTTTCTTTTACATTGATGAAGTGTTTGAGGAAATATTCTTTTTACAGTTTATAACATTAACTCTACTGAGGAGGAGTCTAGAGGGGAAAAATGGTGGAGCATTTGGTTATTGAGAAGGTTGCAGGTTCATCTCCCAGCTGGTTTGTAGTAGTTTACATGTTCTCCCCATGCATACGTGGGTTCTTTCCTCACAGTCCAAAGAAACACATGTTGGGTTTATCAGCTACCCTAAATTGTCATTATGTGCGAGTGTGTGAACGTTTCTGGTTTCATTGGTCTCTATGTATCTCAGGACTACCACCAGAAACAAGGTAGTGCCACACTGGGACATTTCATTCAAAGTTTTTAAAATATTGCATAAAGTTGGGTCCTAAACGTTGTCTGACTGGTCGGTATTCACCGAGTTACACGGTAATATCACGTCAAACCTAAAGACTCATTTACAAAAAGATGGCTGTTAAAAAAAAACAATAATCAGGGGCTTTGTTGTGATCAGTTTTACTCCGACAAGAATGTCTGACTGTGCAAATTTTAGTTGGCTGAAATAAAAAAGTCTGATTTAATCATGTTGCACAGACAGCCACTCAGGGGTCGACTGGTTTAGCTAAATTAGCCCTGACTCGTGCTTGATCCACAGCGTCCAACATGTTCTTGCTGTCCATGGCCAGAGTGTGTGCAGCAGCCAGCATCTGTTTCTTGCACTCCTCCTTTAAAGAAGTGATGGCGTTCTGCTGGGCCAGACGCATTTTACTGATCAGCTCCGCCATGTCGTTGTTGAGCAGCTTCTGGGTGCCTTCGATCTGTGGAGGCAGAAAAAAAAAAATGTTAAAAGGTAATATAGTGTTCTTTGACAAGCAGGTTCCTATATTTATAACCTTTATTGGCAAAACATGACATACTACATCCGTCCATCATTTCAAACTGACCACAGGCTTCTTGGCTGAGTTTAGTTCCTTTGCTCACACATTTATGAGCTGCTGTCATTCTGGCAGGAACTAGGGACATCATGGAAGCTTGTGCTACCAAGATGAGAGCACAAACTCTTGCCTTGTGAGCGTAGGCAGTTCTGTGGTCGGCCATTCCAGTTGATTTCTATTGAAGTGTTTGCATGGTCAAATCTAGCTGTAGGTGCAGTTCGGGACACTTTAGGTAAAAGTGTCACTACATTTATGCTGAAATAATGTTGCCAAAGCAAAATGCACAGCACTGTAAAGAGTTATAAAACAGTGCTCACATGAACCTCTGTGGAATAATGAAACTGGAGTTGTGTTGAGGTGGCAGAAATCCACTTTAGTCTCAGCCCTTCGCTCATTAATCAGGTCAGAATTAAACTCTTTTCCTCCAAACTGGGAACATTCAAAGAGCTGTTTACAACAGGTAAGATATTAAAACTTTATTACAGAACCCCACCTCAACAGATATGAACTACCCCTTTAACGTGTGATAAACTCTGCTCGGTGTGTGTTTAAAGGGGGCGCTGTGCTGTACCTCAGTCCTGTTGGACTCATGTAACGTGGGCAACACGTCATCCACACTGCGAATCAGATCCCTTAAGGCCATCCCGACAGACTGCAGGCAGAAATCAAGACAGAGAATTCATCTGTGGTGATTTGGGAAGTTTGTCCTTGCATTTTAACTTTGCCAATAAAGCGGCTCCAACCTATAAAGTAGAAATGTGGGGTGGGGGTGTCAATCATCTCAGCGTGTACCTTAACAATGGTGATATAATGTTCTGGCTGCAGCTCAGTGATGTCGTTCTTCAGTTGGACAACGACTTTGACCAAGTCCATGACGGTTTCGTAGACTCTGTCATCGGTGCGGTCGAGCTCGGCCGTGGGTGCAGCCTAGACAGAATTAAAAACATTATTAAATTGTTTTGAGTGGTTTAAGAAGGACGCTGCAGCACCGAAGTTAATCAAATTACCTGTGCTTTTAGTCGTGGAGGCTTATCAGGTGGTGCTGTAGAGCAGTTAAGATGTATCACACAACAAAATAACAAAATCTGCAACGTATGAATCTAAAAGTTCATTTTAAAGTAATTACCAGGCTCACTGTCAGCTTCAGGGGGCTACAGACAAAGAAAACGAGAATGAGTACTAGACAATACATGTTACCTATATACAAAAACACCTGTAGCTGATTCCACAGGAGGCACATTAGTAGCTAAATTTACCTGTTTTTTACAACCAGAAGATGATATAATGAAGGACTTTATGCTTTGGTACGGTGGTTCAGCTGGGATTGGGGCTGTGGATCATGATACACTGAATGGCAGTCCAGAGATGCTCTCCAGAAGTCAAGGATTTCGAAATGCTTTCAAAAAGCATATTTTTGCCATAATTGTTACATTAAAAGAAAACAGCCATAATTGGATAGAACAGCATTAACCCTCCTGCTGCCATTGGGTCAAAATGACTCATGGGGCAAACTGAGGCCTCGTGGCTCATTCTGACCCAAGTTCAACAGGAAGGTTGAGGATGTTAAAGGTGTTTGTGCAGTCATTGTGTTGTTAAGTTGGTTGTTGGCAATGTTTGAGTACTTCAACCAGGATTAACTAGGGTCAGAAGCATTCTGGTATTTTTTTTTTAATTCAAAGGTTGAAAAAGTTGGGAACGACTGCTTTAGTGTACCAACTGAGCTGCAGTGAATTAGTTTATGCAAATAGTGTTGTTTGAATCCAAGTGAAACGCAGCGATGAGAAAAATGGCTGAAATGAAGGACGAAAGTTTAAAAGAACGAACTGCTTGTACCCATTTACGATGCAGAAGCATGGAAATATTCTCTCAAACATCGTTTCCAGTTAAGGATAGCAGTTTAGTGAACTAACGCGGCCCCTTATTTATGCATCTGAAGAAAAATGTTTGAATTTTGCTGTAGTTTCACTTTAAATGTGCCTTCATAACTGAGCTAAACTGGCAACAGCTTTTCAGTGAGTGCATGTGGACACCTACCACTGGAATGTCAGCGTCCTCTGCTGCCATGGGGTCCTGCAAAAGAAAGGCAGGTTCACTTTACAGATCCCAGAGCCTCTCTGTGGATCAGAGGAACATTCATTTTAAAGCTAGCGGGGTGTCGTGTTCTGCTCAGCCTCCAAAGTAACATTGAATTTGTCAGCAGAGGGTGGACAAAAGCTAATGATGCTCTAGTCCCCACCAGGAGTTTCTCCTCCTTCGCCAGCCACTTCTTATCCTCCATCATCTCCTCTTTCTGCTGCCGCAGCGTGTCCTGCATGATCTGCCGTTCCTTCTGCCACAACCACTGAGCGTCCTTCTTGCTGTTTGGCTCCACTCTCGGGAACTCGCTCTCCTATGAGCAACGTTAAGGGTGTTAAGTTCTGTTGTTACCAAGTCCAATTAAATGCATGGACAATTACAAATCGTGTTAAAAGAGGATAAGCTTTCAGGGTTAGGGTCTTACCCCCATGCTGCGAGGTCGAGGGGACCTAACAGGAAGCGAAAGAGTGTTTCTGGAGTCAACCGGGGACTGATACTCAGACGGACTGGCCAGGTCCGGTGAGCTGGCACACAGAGCCTCATTCAGCTGCACAGATACACACGTCAATAAAAAAAATAAAAAAAACATAACTGAAATAAAAATCTGAGGTTACTTTGATCCACTCCTGTACCTGGTTGTGTAGGCCGATGCTGAGCGTGTTCCCGTACCTCCCTGGCATCAACCGGGAGGGCTTCAGTAAAGATAAAAACAAACGTTCTAAATCTGAACTGTGTGCTATATTGTAAAATAAAATAGTGGCTGCTGGATGTTATAGATGTGCATACCTTGGGAGGAGGTTCGTAAAAGTTGATCTTTGGTTCAAAATATCTGGTGGAGCGCGTTCTGTCTTGTTCTCTCTGTGCCTCCTGCTCCTTCTCCATCTTGTGGACGTCACTGACAGATTTAACACAGTTGGCATCACGCGTTTGAAACGGTAACATTTAATTTCTTTAGCAGGCTGACAGATGGGAGTACAGGTAGTCCTCGAGTTACGACGGAGATCTGTTCTCACGCGGCGTCGTAAACCGAATTTGACGTAAGTCGCAACGTACATAAAAACATAAGACGTACCTGTTTTACCAAGCGCGTAAACCGACTTTCGACGTAAGTCCATGGTGATGGCCTTCCTTTTCCTTGATGCACTGCCATCAGAAGAGTCCTTCTTGCATTTTGGGAGCCATAATGAAGGGCTAATGAAAAGCTAATGGCCTACTGGGATGCTAGCGACGCCGTCCTCCTCCGTACAGTATGTATTCCTCCGCCTCTGCACCGCGTAACTTTTGACGTAAGTCCATGGTGATGGCCTTCCTTTTCCTCGATGCACTGCCATCAGAAAAGTCCTCCTTGAGTTTTGGGAGCCATAATGAAGGGCTAATGAAGAGCTAATGGCCTACCGGGATGCTAGCGACGCCGTCCTCCTCCATACAGTACGTATTCCTCCGCCGCTGCACTGCGTAACTATTCTTCCGCCGCTTCACTGCCCGGTGTAACTGCGTAACTTGAATAAGGAAGATGCCGTCGTAACTACGAAACGTCGTAAGACGAGACCGTCGTAACCTGAGGACTACCTGTACAGCCGATGAATTAAAATGTCCTAAAATTTCCCAAAGAGATCAACAGCAGATTAGCCAAAGTGAGCAGCACCTTTGGTAGACTCCACAAGAGAGTGTGGTCAAACGAAGACCTGAAGACGAGGTCCAGGATCAGTGTGTACAGAGCCACAGCAGTGACCACCCTCCTGTACGGCTCTGAATCATGGGTCACCTACCGCTGCCATGTAAAGCTCCTCGAGCGCTTTCAGCAACGCTGTCTCCGCTCCATCCCCAACATCCATAGGAGTGACTTTTTTTACCAGCATGGAGGTCCTCCATAAGGTGGAGATCACCATCATCGAGGCAATGCTGCTCAAGGCTTGCCCACAGGGCAGGGCACGTGTCCAGGACACCGCCTACCAAAGACAGTGTTGTATGGCGAACTGTCCTCTGGGTGGCTCAAGAGAGGGGTGCCACATAAATGCTACAAAGACTTCATTAAGGCCTCCCTGAACGAGAGCCATATCAACCCCCAAAACTGGTCTACGCTCGCTGCTGACCACCACGCCTGGCGGTCAACCATCCACCAGGCAGTAGGCTCCTTTGAGACAGAAAGACGTGTCAGCCTGGAGGACATGTGGAGCAGGAGAAAGGGAGCATTCGCTCCCACCACTGGCCAGCCATTCATATTCACTTGCAGCCACTCTGGCCGAGGCTGCTTAAGCCACCAGATGGACTGCAGTCGTGGACACCCTGATCCTCAGAGACGTCAAACCAGAGCGATAATTGCTTCTTCTTTTTTTTTTCAGAACAGCCAATGAATTCAAATGTCCCAAATTTCAAAATCCAGCTATAAGTTTATCGCCACAACTTTTTGCTTTCCATCCAAAACTTTCTTTCCACACTGAACAATTTCCCATCAAAACTGGATATTTAGACAAGAGGACACGGTGAAGCTGAGCACTTCTGATCATTTCTGCAGCCAGGCTGAGAAGCAACATTTAGTCATTATCATTAATGTCAAAGAATATATGTGTCGCAGAATTTTAAAGATTAGCATTAAAAGGTGCCTATTAGTAATGTAGCTCATCTTTCATTTGGTTCATTGCCAGGAAGTAATAATCTCATGCAAATATATTCTGCTGGGGAAATGTTCTAATGATTACTATTTGCAGATTCAGCCAAATCTCTTTGACAGAGATTAAAAAAAGGAGAGAAAAAAGCTAAACATCCATGCTGTTACATCACTGTTCAGGAATTTAAACTGAATTTTACATTTTCCAGGTAAATATTTCTACTGCTGTTGCAATGAATAATAACCTTTGACTGTCATTGTCAAATCTGTTTTTGAGCTATTTAAACTTTTCATCCTGAACTAAAAACAAAAGCAGATATGTTTGCAAATTTCTATTTAAAATAGGCCTTGTCTTGGTAGTTTGCTCAGCAGCTCCTCACAGTCTGGGAGGACATGTGAGCTGCAGGCACATACTTCATCAACATTTCTCGGTGGGTCGGTGTCCTCCTGGCAGAGCACATCAGTTCAGAGAGGACATCGATCACAGCCGCCTCCTGTCACATTGACCAGCTCATTAGCCGGACCTAATATACGCTCTGAGAACTGCATGTCAGTTCATCAGTATGAAGTTGGCGCAAGGATGAACATACATAGAATACAACTCTTACAGGTGAAACTAAACATTTCAAAGACATTTTTAACACCGCCCCAAATTCTAACATGGGTTTTGTATTATTTAAACTGAGAAAACATATCCATGTTTTGATGTAGGAATTGTAAAAGATCTGCAAGATAACCAGAAGAAATTCTGCTGCCAGTTGTCGCTTATCATGGTCACCATGGTGACAACACCCGTATCTCACTCCCTGACAGCAAACTTTAAGAGATGGATAACAGATGGAAACAGACTGAAATTGAAGCCTCAAACTAGAAAGCGCTGAGCAAAAATGACAAGTCAGATCTTAGAAATCTTTCAACCACAAGCAGCAGAACACGCCATCGGTCTTTCGAGTGAATTTTTATGTTACAGAGTTTTATGTAGCAGAATTGATAAGTTAAAAAATACACCATTTTGAGCTAAAATATAACTGAATCTGTGGAAGTGTGGCTGTGCACATGCTATACAGAATAGTAATAAGGCTGCATCAGTGCTCATGCATTGACACACTTAATTATGTCTTCTATCAAATACAAAATGGATGAAACACTTATTTCTATATTTTATTTTGTGTTCAATTATCAAAAACAGAGGACTTGTTCAAAATTCATATTGTGCTAATTTGTTGTAACAGTACCCTTAAAAGTCATCACAACTGGACAATTTATACACATTTACATTTTTTGACAGTGTGATTTGTTCTTAACCTGTCTGTATTCTACAATGTTAACAATCTAGTTATCTTCTTCCATTCATATCTACATTTTTATTTTACTTTATTTTATTTTTGAAGGTGCTTTGCTTGTTTGTTTCTGCTGTACAGCATGGCCTTGTTTTTTTTTAAGTGGACCATAAATAAAATTGTTTGGCATTATACACAATGTTATTTAGGCACATGGTTTTTATGTGTTGAATTTAAAATTGTTCAATCAATTTGGGTAAAATGCAATAATTGGGATTTGTTTTGATGATTTCAAAACAAATTTGAAAAAGCAAGATTGAGTTTTCAGCTACAGCTGCTTACATTAAAGCCTGAGCACAAAAAAATGAAGCAACTTCTGTACAAGACGCGCACTTTTTATAGCTGGAAAGCTTTATTGTCTTGGGGCAAAAAAATGATAATTTAAAACATTTTTGAAAAAAAAAAAAAAAACATTATTGCTGCCTCTGAAAATTGTATGTTTATCATGGCCCTTTAGGTTAAATCAATGCTTCCTCCCACTGACGTAAACATCCACTTCAGAGAAAACCAGAGCGCCCCAGCTCACTGCTCGCCTTGTCAGCCCAGCCCACTCTCAGATGAGGACCACATTGTGACTATTGTCTGGCTAAATGGTGGTTTCTGAAAGGAGAAAGGGGAGGAAACTTGTGTAAACAAGCTTTAGCATCTCAATGTCACTGCATGTGTTATTCCTGCTGGCGCTCTTGCCTCGGCAGACGCTCCAACCCAGTAGTAATAAACAACAACTGACATCATTATCAAAATAAGTAAGAGAATGTAATTGCTGTCTCAAGTGGTCATCATCAGTGAAATCAAACAGAAAAGAAAAACACTGATTAGTGTTAATTAAACTTTATGGGGCCAAATCAGCTGAATGTAAAGTTGTATATTTGGGTGAAGGCAACAACGAGGACGAATATTCAGAATATCCCTGAGGGATTTTACCATCTCTATAGAGCCCCATTTGCTTCCTGTTGTCCTTGTATTTAGATCTGTTAGCTTGCTTTTATGTTGTGATTAGCAATGAGCAGCTAAAAAAACAGAATAAACATTTGTTGCAGCATAAATGTTGCACATTGACTTGTTATCTCTGTATTTATTGTTACGAATGGTTAGATTTTTAAACAGGAATACACATTGTTCTGGCTCACTGATCAGTTGCTACAGACTTTATTGGTGTCTAGTTTTGTAAAGTCGCAAAATAACACTTCATTGCCCTTTAATTAAATATTAATGGTGGTGTCATTACAGCTTCATTTAGAATTAAAGCACTGTTAATGAACATAATTGCATATTAATGTAATTAAAACCGCTTCTGTGTGCGTGTGTGTGTGTGTGTGTGTGTGTGTGTGTGTGTGTGTTGGGGGAGTATGTGTGTGTGTGTGTGTGTGTGTGTGTGTGTGTGTGCATCCAGCTTTAAAACTGAATTCATTTCTATGCTGTATGTGGTTTTTTTTTTTACATTCTGTGATGTCATAGTTGATTTTGTTACAACTTCCCATCCACACTACACCAATATTTACATAATCACAGTCATCACATTAAGACTTACCGTATTTGCCGCCATACACGTTGTGCTGCCGTCCAAATATGTCTAATAAAGTGGAAAAAACATAAATATGTCACTTTGCCATATTAGTTGGATCTATTATGCGTCACTGCTGACGCATTATGTTTGTTATGTGTTACTGCAGACCACCTGGAAATGTGGGCCGGTGTTGTGCCAAAAATCAATTGGCTGCCAAATGGCAGCTGTGGGAACATGCACGGGAGGACTTTAGAAATAATTTAAGAAGATTAAACACTTAAAAACAGTTGTTTGTTTGCTTGAAATTATAGTAAAAGTGTGTCTCAGTTGAACTTTTCCTTAATAAATGCACTTTAATGATCAAATCAGCTGTATTTCACCTGGGCGACGTGGTGAAATGCAACTGATTTGACGTTTGCTCCAGGAGTTTTGGAGCGAGAAGAAGGTGGCTTGTATGGCAAGCCAAGTGTCTCATTAATAGCCACTGTTACCTATTAATGAGACACGTGGCTTGCCATAAAATGCAACTGCCCTCTTGTGGCTGAAAATGTTAGTCTTGAATATTTTCCTTGTCAGAATGAATGAAATCGTCAGATCTCAGCCAAAAAATGGGTTATAAATATTGGGAAAATTAACATAAATAGGTTGCTTTATTGTATAAGTCGCAGGTTATGCTATTTTATGCAAAAAGGTGCAACTTATACAGCAAAAAATATGGTTTGTTTTATTTTTTGACAAAAGAAAAAAAATCTCACTACCTTTTTATTACAAATTAAAACCATCAATCCTGCAATCCTCACCTCTCTGCAGCTGCATATTGCAGGACCTCCCCCCTCCTCACCCATTTGGTACCTCGACTTCATGACTCCTTAGATGTACTAAGGTAGTAACAAAGCATGATAACAAGGCAGCTTTTGTTTTTCATTTTGGTAAACAGGAAGTTTCTGCCCTGGGGGCTGAAGTGATGACAGACACCAACAAAAGAGGCAGCCATCTTTAAATCCCCTTTGGTGATACGACCCCTGACCCAGCCCCAGAGAAGGTCAGACAAAACTTTTCTCTCAATGAATAAACTGGCCTCTTTAAAAAAAAAAAGACATTAATAATTGTCTGCGGTTTGTGCTGTGGTGTTCCTGAACAAAAAGTGCTACATGTGTTGATTTGTATAATGAGCAGGAAGCAACCATGGGCTGAACACCTTGGTCTTTTGTGCTTCACGTTGGCAGCCATCCCCACATTTATGCTTTAATCTGAATATACTTTAGAAGTGAAGATAGGCATATTTATCATAATCTACCATCTTTTAAGACCTGGACATGTTTTCTATCAAATAAAAGAGTTCCCATGCAGGGGTTAGAGCTGCACTTGCATCTCAGTTTGGAGATGCTCACAACAAATTTGAGAAGGGTTTGAGACCCCTGCCATGACACTCATTATTCTAAGAGGAAATGTGTTGCACAAACTTTTGAACATGCTCAAAATTCAAATGACAAAACGTTTAGCCTCTGCATCTTCAGCAAAGAAACTGAATATCCTACAAAAGTCTTTAGACAAAAAAAGTTAAGTCTGGTCCTCTGGACATTCAAAAAAACAAAACAAATAAAAATAAAAAGGTAGAAACGTTTTTTTTTTTTTTTCATCCGAAAGACTTCCTCAGTCTGAGGAGCTGTATTCAGCTCAGTCTTATAAAAAGCACCTTCACCTTCAGGCTGATGGTCCTCCTTGATCATGTGTGCAGCTGGTTTTGTCTGTCAGCAGCAAACTGGTTGATCCACTACAAGAAGGTGCTATTTATAAGACTGAACTGACTGCAGCACCTCAGACTGAAGAAGTTTTTTGGATGAAAAACGAAACATTTCTACTTTATTTTTCTTTGCCTTTTTTTTTTTAATGCACAGAGGACCAGACAACTTTTTTAGATTTATACACATAAAAAGTAAGTTAATAACTTATATTTCTGAGGTGCAGACTGCTTTGAACTTACCTCCATTGCATTACTCTCATCTTGAACAAACACGAAGCAACAGTGGAAAGGAAAAACTCCCACATGAGGAAGAAACCTTTACCAGAACCAGGCTCAGGGCAAGCAGCCATCTGCTTCAAACGGCTGGGTTTGATAGAAACAGGAAGGAGGAATGGATACACAATGGCAGTTCGATAATCACATGATAAAATAGAAATAGTATCAAATTAAAACTATTTGATTTTAACAATTATTTTAAGGAATCAATGCCAATTTGTCCTCCAATAGTCTAAGCCTATAGCAGCATAACAAGCCAGCCTAACTATAGGATTTATCAAAAAGGAAAGAGCCCGGTCTTAAAACTGGACAATGTGTCAGCCTCACAGTTGGTTCCACAAGAGAGGAGCCTGATAACTGAAAGATCTTCCTCCCATTCTGCTTTTGGAAACACTCGGAACCGCAAGTAAGCCTGCAGTATGAGAGCGAAGTGCTGTGTTAGGAAAAAACAATAAAATCTGTAATATAAGACGGAGCTAGGATGTTGAGATCTTTGTAGGTTAGAAGTAAGATTTTGATTTAAAATTTGGATTTGATGGAGCCAATGGAGAGAAGCTCAAACTGGAGACTACTGTTGTGATAATTCTTGCACATTTAAAAGTTCTTGGTTAAAAAATATATATATATATTATTTTCTTTTGTTAAGGTTATTTTAGATTTGGTAAAAAAAAAAAAAAATCAAAAACAGTCAGAACTTGACTATTTCTGCAATTCATCACATGAAACCTCTCAAACTACCATTTCAGCTGTTGCCTCATCTTTTATGCAGAATCCACCATCTTCATGTAAACCAAGAGAGGAGAGCAGAGCAGCGAATGTTTTCCACACACTAATCCACCAGGGCACTCTGGAAGCACTACACAGGCTGCAGTCATTAAAACTCAATCGGGGTGTCTGCTGCGTAAACAAATAGCTATGATTATTCCAACCTGCCATCCTCCGACAGCATTAAAACATCCTTCAATTAGGCAGCCATGAAAGGTACTCAAACAAAAGCCCACTCCCCACCTCTCCACCGTCACTCCCACCGTGCAGCTCCTGCGCACCTTTCACTCATCAGGACGTGTCAACTGTTTGCAGGAGAGGGAGCAAAGATGAACACCACTTTGACCCATACCAAGATGGCACCGGCGCATCAGACACACAGGCTTCATTGTTTATGAGTTGGATCAATCAGAAAACACCTCAGGGTTTTGCTCTGAACTTT
>JARVGS010019880.1:0-17087 GCA_031762315.1 Hypsolebias antenori
TGAAATATTCTGAAAAATAGTGCCGTATGCTGCTGGATGACGTCATCGGGTGCCGTTCGTAAGTCCGGAGCGCCGTATGTAGAGACCGCCGTAACTCGAGGACTACCTGTATACTGTTCTGTGCAATTCTGTGTCTTCAACTTTTGTTTTGACACCCCCCACCCAAAAACAAACAAACAAACAAACAAACAAAAAAAGTATGAAATAGAGCATACAATCGTTTTAAAAATTGTGTTAACTGTTTATTCATGTTAAAAATTCTGAACAATTCTAAAACTTACCACAAATTGTGATGAAGTAGCAAAGCCTTGCTATTATGATTATTATTATTATTATTTTGTACCTTGATTTTTACAATGTCTTCAAATGTTTGAAACAAAAACAATGTGAGTAAACACAAACCAGAATTACTACTAACATGAAAAAATGGAACATTAAAAATGTGATACTTTGTTTAAATTTACCTCCTGGAGAATCCTCTGTCGATTCCCAAGCATCAAATTGTTGAGCTGACTGTGTATTGATCTCTTTCTTGGTTTAAACTGGTCCGATTTGAACTTAATGACAACACATTTCTCTCAAAAACTTCTACCCGAATGTCTTTATTGTTTTTTTTTTGTTTGTTTTTTAACTGCAGAATAATAGAAAGACTGAACAGGTGAGAACAAGCTTCCATACATGGATAAAATAAAGCATGTGTCCCATCAAACTCTTGGAACAGGGCTGCAGGTTTATGTCTCACCTCTTCCTTTAACTGGTCCAGCTCCACTTCCAGTTGCTTCGAGGCTTAATCAGCTTCTTCTTCCTGTGATATCATGCACCTTTAACAGAGGGTGAAGATGTTTGCGTTTGCAGGACCTCATGTGGATTCTCTTCACCAGAAGGCTGATTTTCAATCATATGTCAAACATCTCAGGCATTCTGATTTACAGATCTTGACCTGACGGATGATGCAGTTTTCCAAAACCTTTGGAATTTCTTCAGTCTCAGAAAAGAGTCTCCTTTGGTGATAAAGGTGCATTTTCTGACTGCATGTTTTCATCTGCTGCACACTCTTAACTACTTTACTAGTGCTATATTCAGTCAAGCTTTACTTCTACAAGTTGTCTCATTGAGTCACAGGGACTCATTTACAAGAGAGACCTGAGTGAGTGGAAATGAAAAGTAAATAAAAGTAGTGATATAAAACTAAATTAAAAACAAGCTACATTATGAAAGGGTGTAAAATGCTAAAAAAAGAGGAACATGTCTGCACTGAATAACATGACATGAGTTGAAATTGACAATACATTTTCATACATACAATGTATAAAATTGCCATGATTTAAAAAAAAATCAACGTAAAGAACAGACATTCATAAATGTTTGTGAATATATTTTCGATTTTATTTTACAATTTAGATTATTTCCTTAACTTTATTGTAGTGACACTTTTGTTTTACTTTTGAAAATAAGCTTCCTTACAATAAAATTAAAAGGTTTGTGAAAAGTTTGGTTCATTCCCTCTGAAAAAAAGAAAGGTCCACACATTGTGTATTGCTGTATTTAGTGGATTAACTTTTTTTTTTTGCTTGTTTGTTTTGGATTGCAAATATCGACATAAAGATTTCACTGGATGCAGCAAAGTAGTGTTTTTCTTTCCAACTTGGTATTAGTGAAGTTTTTTTTTTTTTTAACAGTTTCAAGTATTAGACTTTGCAACACATATATTTTTATTGGCGATAAAAATAGACATACAAGCACCGATCCCCCCCAAAAAAACACCTAAATTAAACACAATAGATTTTAATTTAAACAGCCAGTTTATACAGTACAGTACAGTACAGTACAGTACTGTAAATGTATTTTATTTTGAAAAGCACCCAGGCTGCCGTAAATCGAGTCAGTGTCGTGAGTTTGTTTTTATAATCTCTTTGATCTGAGGCGTCTCTGCCGCCGTTCACCATGAAGGAGATGAACCTTTAGCCGTGTAGATGAAACTAAACCTACAGTTTTGGACCGTCTTCGTGTTTAGAGCCCGTGTTTACCGGAAGACCGCTGGTTCGTGATGGACGCAGACGGACAGCCTCAGCTTGTCTTCCTGTGAGCCAAGTCGAAGCTGTCGGCGAGACAAATGTCTTGCGCGACGGGACAAAGACTGAATTGGAAAAACATTATTTTTGCTACCTCTTAACGCGACTTAAGAAGCGCTAGCTGCGTAATTGTTTGACCCAGCTCGACACGGAAGAGGCGCGTTTGTTGTTTAGCTAAGTCTTCCATAGCACCAAAGATGCGCAGCTTGTTTACCCACAGTGTAAATAAATTAGAATAACTCCAGCGCAGGTTCGAGTCGATTCATTTGACAGGATGGAGTCTGACGACGATGTTCCTCTCATCCTGACGTGGGACGAAGCGAACAGCGGTCTGCTCAGCGAGGAGACGGAAAGAGACCAGAGTAAGTAGTGTCTTGGACGCCACTTTATTTACAAAGCACATTGCTTAACAGTAAAATCAATGGGAGTCGGTTTATGACTGTTAGTACTGAAAATTAAAACAGAAACGCAGAGCAATAAAGTATCAAATTAAGTCAGGCTGTGTAAAGCGTAAGGAGAAAACAGGTGTGCTTTTAGCAGAGATTTAAAAACAGGAAGTGAAGTGGTCTGCCAGATGTTGGAGCAGATTGTTCCAAAGTTTCGGGTCCCATGTCTGAAAGAGCCCAATCACCTCTGAGCTTCAATCTTGTTTTTGGAACAGCCAAAAGCAGCTGATCAGATGATCTCAGCACCTGAGAAGGAACATGTGGTTCCAGTAGCTCAGAGAGGTATGAGGGTGCAAGGCCATTAAGGCGAGGTTAACAGGATCATTTTAAAATCAATTCTGGTACATACAGGGAGCCAGTGCAGGGAGGACAAAACTGGTGAAATGTGCTCAAACCTGCGAGTTCCTGTTAACAGCCGAGCTGTAGCATTTTGGACAAGCTGGAGACGCGAAAAGGAGACCTGACTGACTCCAGCATGTGTTACAGTAGTCCAGTCAGGTACACTGCCTGGCCAAAAAAAAACAAAAAAAACTTGAGCCTCCTATTGGATAATTTCTGCATAGGTGATCTTTTAGCTGGCAACAAGTTACTTAACCCCAACTGGTGCAATGAGTTGCTTCTCATTTCTTAAACAACCATGTTGAAAGACACATCGCGTGGTCGTGGAAAAGATGTCAGTCTGTTTGAGAAGCAAATCATTGACATCAAGCAGAGAAAACATCTAAGGAGATTGTAGAAACTATTAAAATTGGGTTAAGGACTGTCCAACACATTATTAAAAACTGGAAGGATAGTGGGGACCCAACGTCTTCGAGGATAAAATGTGGCTGGAAAAAAAATCCTGAATGATCATGACTGGCGATCATTTAAACATTTGGCGAAATCAAATAGAAGAAAAACAACAGCAGCACTCAGGGCTATGTTTAATAGTGAAAGTAAAAGCATTTCCACACACACACAATGTGAAGGGAACTCAATGGGTTGGGACTGAACAGCTATGTAGCCTTAAGAAAACCACTAATCAGTGAGGCTAACTGGAAATAAAGGCTTAGTCAGTGAACAGCTGATCAGCTGCAGCAGGAAGTTTATCCTGCAGTGTGGGTTGCACAAAGGTGCAGGAATAAGATTTTTCTGCAGCTCTGGGCTGCACAGATCTGCAGCATGTGCTAAATAATTTAAAATAATGTATTCTAAATAAAAATTCCCTGCCAGTCGTGCGGCTCATCCATCAATCAGCCAATTGTGTGTTATGTCCACTCTTATTTTGAAAAACTGCGATAGAGTGAGTCCGCGATAAACGAACCGCGAAGTAGCAAGGGACTACTGTACTAGTACTTTTGCTGCCTAAATAATAATATCACATATTTCTTAATGATGAATATATTTAGGGTATAAAAGTGTAATAATATTAAAAATAGTCGTTTAAATTTTCATGCCCAAATGTAAATAAGTAAACTGAGTAAATGTGTCGACAGACTCTGTTTAAAAACCGTTTCAGCTTTTTTTTTTACTGGACTCAGGAAAGTTTTAACTAATATGTGGTCATATATTTTATTTATAAAGATAATAAACATTAAAGCTGACATAAAGAGTCAACAGACTAAAACCAGACTGTTGTACCTTTTACACAGGATATTAATTTTTCTCTGCTTTTCTGTTTTTGTAAAGTCACACACTGATGTTAATTAATTAATTAGCTGAAACAAACATTTGTTTTAAAACAACATGACCTTTCAAAATAAGTGTGCTTGCTCCTACAAGCCATGACCAACAGGGCTATTCTCAAGATAAACCAAACGTCTTTTTTATTTTCAAACTATAATGTTTCGGGGAATTCCCCGTTCAGCTCAGAGCAGCAAGTTAGAGAATGAGCCCAATTTAGTGTGAACGGAAAGGAGTAAAAACAAGACAAAACAAAAAAGGTTTTATCTTTAGCTTTTCACTACAGTGTTTTTAAACAATAAGAACGGTACGATGGAAATAATTTGTGGTGTACCTTGAAGCCGGTTATCGGCCCGTGCCTGATAAAGCATTTCAGATTTGTAGTTTTTGTTTACATCTCACCAGCCTCATGCCTCAGCTGGTGTGAGCTGAAGCAGAAAGCCAGAGAGATGCCCTCAAGCTTTCCAGGATTACCTCATTGGACAAGAACATGTTGGAGGCCGGTTGCGGCCAGATTAGTTTGCACGGTTTTCACCCCAAGGCTGATGTCCATCAGGAGAACCGCATTATTCTCATTCTCGCCAACCTGTTGCAAATCACACATACAGGTCCCTGTAGGAATGATGGAGTACAGACTTTGCATTTCCCATCCTCTCTGAGGCGTCACTGCACTCTGGAACACAGAGGTGTTTGTGATTTAAACGTGACTCCTTCCAACAGGGTGCCTGTGCATCAAATCGCGTCATTTGTATTTTGGCTCGAAAAGTAACATCTGCAAAGGTCATGTTTTGACTTGAATGCACGATTTTACCGTAAAAAATAAAATAAATAAATAAAAAGCATCCCCAGATCTGCATCCCAAAAAGATGCAAGCTTTAGGTCCTGCCTCCTCCACATAAATTGATTGTATGTGCCCTTTTATTTAATAAAACTTACAAAAATGGATCTCATATACTGTATACATTTTTTCAGCTGTTGACAGTGAGGCAATACGGTGGTTCAGTTTTTGGAGCTGCGAGGAGGTTGCAGGATCGAATCCCTGCCTACCAAACCTAACTGTCTCCCGTCGGCAACTGTCAGCACTGATGTAGCTCTAAGCTAGCGGTGCGCAGTACAGACGAGCTAGCTAAAAAGCTACAGATGTAACAGAGGGACTAAGTAAGTGGTTGCCCCCCTCCCCCACCCCTGTATAGTTTTGGTGAAACTTTTGTTAGATCAGGTTAGCAGGGTTTTCTTTTCAATTTGTTTTATGTAGCATAGACTATAGTTAGTCCCTGTTTTGTTTTATTATTTTCTCTGATTTGGCACCACCTAACTGTCTCTTTCTCCCCCACAGTTTGTATGAGACTTCTGGGATTTTTTTTGTTGTTGCTGTAAATAAATCCCTCGTTTTCATCACATTCACTTGGACTCTGTTGAATTTTTGTGGTTGTCGTGTTACTCCCCTTCTCCTCACAAAGGGGGCGCCGTAACACAAGTGGGGGCTCGTCCGGGATCACCATTTTCTCTGAGCTGTAGACATCCACAATAATTTGAGAGATCCTTGTATCTGTTTAGAAATGAGCTTCAGCTCAGAGGAGTTCGTACAGGCTCCTAGCCATAAAAATCTGGAACTCTGTCGTGAGGACGACTTATGTCTGGCTGAACGCTTTGACATTCCAGTGAAAAAACATTGTTGTTCAAAGAAAGTCAACACAAACAGTGTGCAATACAGACATGTTTCTGATGGATGAATGGACTCAGTGATTTACATCATTCTGCTGCTGTGTCCCTGTTTTTAGTATTTTACATCGCTTTCTAATGTAGCTGTTTTTGTTATAATTTTTTCCATTTACTTTTCATTTTATGTGCTTTTTATGATGAAGATGACGATGACAACTGTACTGTTGTCATCATTCTCTGTTAAAACCAGGTCTCACTTGTAAATGAGTCCTCGAGGCGCAATGAGACTAACCTGTATAAATAAATGTTGAATTGCTGTATGTTAACTGTATTCAGTTATTTCATTGTGCCTAAAAAGAAAGGTCATGTGACATTATGATTATGTGCAGGTGGAGTAGGCGGGACTTAAAGCCTCACATCTCTAAGAAGCAGACTCTGGTTCCAAAAATACGACATGGCACCACTTGTTATCGGGATCTCAAACCTTCAAGGAAGCAAAGACGTAGTGATTTTTTTTATGAGCATTTGATGATTGTTGCATATTCAGTCAGTGATAGTATGGGCTATTCAGATAGAGAAACAGGTTCACAACATTTAATAGAAACCTTAACTAAAATTAAAAGATCAGTGACTTATAGGTCTTTCTTTTCAGGACTGTCTCACACCAAACTCTCTTCTCCTGTATTGTGGTGTTTTGTTTTGAGAAGTTAAAGATAAATGAGCTAAAATGGCTTATGTTGTGTTGCTTTACCGTTTGCTTTCTGGCGTTGCTCTCTTGTAAATCAATTCAGTCTGATAAACAGCCAGTCGGTTTTCTTTCTCCATCACCATTTTGGTTGCGGAGGCAGCAGGAACAGGAGAGAAACCCAGACATCCCTCTCCACAGTGACACTCTTCAGCTCGTTCTGGGTATATCCCAGGGTCTCTTCCCAGTGGGATGTGCTCGGAAAACCTCCAAAGGGCGGCGTCCAGGAGGCATCCTAATCAGATGACCCATGACGGTTTGTTTTGATGCGACGGAGCTCTACTTCAAGTTGCTCATTTCAGCCCCTTGTATCCAGGATCTCCCTCTTTTGGTCGTACCTCATGACCATACGTGCAGGTGGAGCGTAGACGAACCAGTAAATCAAGAGCTTTGTTTTTAGACGCAGCTTTTCCTTCGTTGACCGAAGCAACATCTCATTACAGATGATGACGATGATGCCCAAGTCTGTTGATCCAGCTCCCGCCTCATCCTACCATTACTCGGGAACAAGATGCTCTGATACTTGGACCTTGAATCTTTCTGACAGAAATAACCTGTTCAAACCTTTGAAGAACTTGTTGGCACAACCCAGAAGTCTTTGACATGTAACCGTGTTCTCATGGGCCAACTGGCAGAGCAAACTGGAGAACTGTTCCTGGTTTAGCTGTGATTTAATACTATCTGTATGATTGGCTCAGCGACCACACAGGATGTGCATACCTCTATGGCTGATGGTGGGAGACTGATTATAATGGACAACTGTGAGCTAACATCTTGGGTAACTTGGCATTAAGGTTAAGCAGTATGAAAAGTAAAATTTGGCTGGGGAACGAATGAGACAACTACCTTCAGGTATTTTTTTTTATTTATTCATTTTTTGTTGGACCTTGACAAACATAACCGAGTCAGCCAAGGCTCAAAATGTCTTCCTGTTTCGTCACTCCCCCCACAGTGAGCTTAAAGACCAGGTTAATGTTTGCTTTTCGTCTGAGAAGAACATCATTACAGGTTTGTTAGGTGTAGAATCGTCCTCCGACTGTGCTGTTTGTCTGTTTTTATGCACTCCCTTTAGACTTGATGCTTAACCCAGAATTACTAGCATTTTTCCTGGTTGCTAAGCAACAGGTCACGTCTCGGAGGGTATCTGAAAGCAATAAAAGTGGCTCTGAATGTGGGATGGACCCAGTTTGGAGTAAATTTGATTTTCACGGGGGTTGCTTCCTCTGAGTCATAGTGTTGTTCTGTTGTGAGCTTTGTAAACGCGTCTTATTTTATTTATACGTTTCTTTGCCTCAAAATAAATGTGTGTAAAATCATTAGAAGAAAAGCCGATGAAAATCCACCATTACAATTTATTTGACATTTTGTTTCTGAACAGCTTTTAACTGAATCCTGACAATGAGCTGTTCTTTCAGTTTTGTAATTATCGTTATCTCCTTGGCTTTTAACTCCAATCGAGTGAGAATGGGTAATTTATTTATTTTACTCACTACTTAAGTTGTGTATTTACTTTTTAATCTGTTCAGCACTTTAGTATTGTTTTAAATAAGCTCCATAAATTAAGTTTGAGTGAACACTAGTTATTTTCTCTATGAATCAATATTTTATGCTGAATAAATTGTCAATTATAGGGACAAACAGCTATTTTTAGTTCCTGAATATAGTTTTCTTGATTCTCATGTGTGGTTATTTTTTTGATTTTTTTGTGTTTTCATTAGGATTTTGTTGAGACATTTATACCATTTTTTATTAGTATAAACTAAAACATAGCTTCTTTCCTTAAGACAGAACCTTATTGACTTTTAACTTTCTGTAAAGTCAGTTTAAATAACTTATTTTTCAGTCTTCTTTAACCCTGTTTGCTCTTTTTTTTGTCTCATCTGTTTGGCTTTCAGAGCAAAGTACCACAAGTTAAAATACGGGACCGAGTTGAATCAGGGTGACATGAAACCTCCGAGCTACGACTCTGGTAAGTCTGCAGATCCTCAAGCAGCTAACTTCACCTCCTCGCACTAATTCATTCTAAAGTTTTCACTCACATTCTTCAGATGACAAGAGAGTGGCACACGTAACGGCAGCGTTCGTGTCGAAGCTTGTTTGTTTCTGACATTGCTTCACGTTTTCCCTAACGTGTCGTGTGAAAAAGAAGTTGTTGAAGATCTAGAGAACAAAATCCTCAAAAGAGCGATTAGCAACTGTAATTTAGTAACTTTATTTATTTATTTATTTATTTTATTCATTCATTTTATAATTAAAAACACAAAGCAATTAACATATATATAACAAGAGAGAAAAAAAGCAAAATATAAAATGAAAGGTGGCAGATGAAGAAAAAATTCTTATCATATCTGCCCCTTATTCTCTAATAAACAATTCAAACAAACAACTTCCTTTAAATAATAAAAAAATGAACAACTCATTAACTTCCTTAATCACAAAGAATTACTATTTAAACTCATTTCAGATATTTTTTTAACAATTTATCCTTGACCATTCTTTTAAATATAGGCATTGATTTAGCTTCTTTAACATCAGTTTCCAATTCATTCCATAACCCAACTCCCTGAATTATGGCAGACCTTCCTTTCAGACTAGTTCTGTACTTGGGCTTCACAAACATGTCTGTTACCTTAAGATTATAATAACTCAATCGTTTGATAAAATACACCTAAATATTTGAATATAAACGGCTGCCACAGCAAACTGACCTTTAAAAACACTCGGATGTCTTCAACGCAGTCAGTTTAGCAGAAATTGGGCTAAAACGTGATGTAGTTGTAGCTGAGCCTTGCCTCCAACACATAGTTTGAGCTCAACACTTTGCGGGACATTTGAGCTCGAAAGCTTTGCATTAACTGCTGGAGTCAACTCTGTCTGTCTGTTAGCAAAATATCTCGCGAACCTCTGGATGGATTTCACCAAAAACGCTCAGAAAGTAATCATTGGCTGCATGTCTATGTGTTTAATTTTTTTTTAAGTCGACCCAATTCTAAATGGTCGTCACAGCTAATCAAATCTAGCTTTCACAAAAATGCGTGCTTCTCATTGAATTTCTCAGATACAGAGATAAGATTCAACGAGGTGGTAGCTGAGAGTCATTCACAACACACACTCCAAAAACTAACAGATCATGCAAGCTGTTGCATTTTTTTTTTAAAGTTTAACCGAAATGGCTCAAACTCTGTCGTTTCTTCGACTCTGGCACAAAAGGTGGTAGACGACATCTTCTTGCAGGAATGCTTCTCTTTCATTATTTCCAGGGAAGTTCTCTTCTTGTTTGGGTTCTCATGCTTTACAGTCTACAACTGTTCGATGGGAGTCCTGCGAGGTTTCCAAGGCAACGGTTGAATCCAGCTTCATTCGAGCTGCTGTTTTGTCAGTCTGCAGATCCTCCAGCAGCGGCCTCATAATTAGCTTCGTCTTATTCGTGCTCACAGCAACAGTGTTCGAGGCGAATGAATTCATAACGCTGATCAGTCGCCGAACAAAGAAGCCTGTGGAGCGACTTCGGTCCTTCCACCGATGGAGAGAAGGTCCCGTCGCTCCTGCACAGGCTCAGGGTCGTTGTTGAGGTTCTCTGTAAATAGGAGGGTGCCACATCTGCACGAATGGAGGGCGACAAAGGGGCAGTCTGGGAGCTGTGCCGAGTTCAAGGTGGCTTTGACTCAATCAGTTAGCCTCCATTTTATACAGGTAAAGAGAAATAAAGAGGAAGGACATGTTTCTGCAGAAAGGCCATGATGTGTCTATTTGTCTGTTAATGAAACATGTCACGAACCACTGGACAAGTTTTAATAGAACTTGCAGGGAGTAATCAATGCATGTACAACTATTTGGCGTCAACTCTGTCTGTAAACAAGACATCTAATGATCCATAGGATGAACTTTAATGGAACTTTCAGGAAACGATCGAAACCTGATTAACTTTAGGAGCCATCCTGGCTGCCACAGTTAAGTGACAAAAATGGCTATAAATCTGTCAGTTTTACAGATAGGGCTAAAATATGTTGTGGTAGTAGCTGAGAGTCATCATGTGGCATGCGCATGAGATTGTACACAATGTAATTTCTGAGGTTTGACCAAAATGGCTTCAGTTTTCTCAACTTACGATGATCTTGTGCTGTGGGATGTGGTAATTTCAAAAAGCGTTCCATACAAAAACAACTGGACTTTATTTGTAACAGAAGACGTTTCGCTCTTCATCTGAGGAGCATTTTTTTTTTTTTTTTTTCAATTCAAAGAGCAAAGAGTGTGGGGTTCAGGCTGTAAAGGCTGAGTGAGATAAGATGCACATATACATATGTAGATCGACAAATCACACCTCACGCCTTAACAGTAGGTGTTTTTAAGGTCTTTAGTCTAATTCACAGATGATTCACATCTTCTGTTACAAATAAAGTCCAGTTGTTTTTGTATTGAATGTTTTTTTGAATTTATCTTGTCCTGGATGACTGAGAATCTTCACCAGCATATTGTAGTAATGTTTACATCGCTGGCTTGAAAGGTGGCAGGTGAATGTGCGACCTTTCAAAGAATGATGGGCCTTTAAATTAAACCTTTTTCATCGTTAATCAACATAAACGTCTAAGACCCATGTAAGTCTATTAAATATCTCTGTGCAGACAGGACACCCTTCTGAGACTCGACTTTCATCTTTATGTGCCAGTTTCCAGCATCCCCATCTGCAGTCAGCTGAGATCATTTGACTTCTTTTATGAGTTGAGATTTATAACCCCCCGCCCCCGTCTTCTCTTTTCTCCTCATTGTCCCAAAGAAGAGGGGATCAATCACTGCAGAATTGTGTCGAATAAATCCTATTTTTTAAATAAGATTATATTCAATCCAACTCAATTCAGTTTATTTATTTAGCTCCAAGTCACAACAGATGTCATCTCAAGGCACTGAACAGAAACATCCACATACATTATTTAAAAAAAAACTATTAAAAATGATTTATCTAAGGATTGACATCAGATTGTGTTGAATCTTCACGTGTTCGCAGTCTCCCACCCTGAGCAAGCACAAAGGCAACGGTGGAAAGGAAAAACTCCCTCATAACACGAAGAAACCTCCAGCAGAACCAGACTCAGGACGAGCGACCATCTTCTTTGACTGGCTGGTTTGAGAGGACAGGACTGAGAGACAAATGATCAGATAAATCAATTCTGGACTTGACAGGGAGCCAATGGAGAGAAGCTAAAACTGGAGAGATATGATCTCCCACTAACTCCAGTTAAGACTCTGGCAGCAGCATTTTGGATCAACTTTGGACACCCAGATAATAAACCATTGCAATAGTCCAGTCTAGATGTGACAAATGCGTGAACCAGTTTTTCTGCATCATTTTTAGATAAGATGGTTCCAGGTGGAAGAAGGTCGTTTTGTTCTTCTATAACCAGAACGATATTTGAGATCATCTGTAACAGTAGAAGACTCGGGCTTTTGCTGATGTTCGGCATCAGTTTTGCATGATGTCATTTATGCATTTTATGGCTTAATTACTGATCAGTATGCTTTTTATTCACTATTCTACAAAACCCAGTCAACACCACTGACTCAACGGATTTTTCTACCAGAATAGAACATTTTTTTTACATCTGTTTGCAAAAAAATATTTAATGAAAAACATGTGAAAACAAAGTAGGAGTCAAAGATTTCATACAAGACACAGAGTACATCTTGAGTCTACACTTTATTTCCTTCAGTGAACGTATCATAGATTAAATGAACTTTCTTGGGAGGTAACTGAGAACAAAGCAATCTGCATATGTAAAACATGCCAAGACAAGTGAATCTTCTCCATATAATGTAAAACAGTCACAGTAAAGTAGCAGCTCTACAAGGACTCTGACCCTTCCAGTCTTATTGATTTCTGTTAGCTAGCAGATCAGATTAGGCACTCGTCAATAACTGCTTTGACTTTCAAATTAATTTCTTTGTTCTTTCTTCATGTTGTTCCCTCATGCAAGCAAGCAGAATCTTCTACCACATGCACAAATAATATTCAGTTGAAAAAAAACATAAGTGAGTTGATCACTCTAGGGAATGCACTGAGGCATGACTTTGGTTTTTAACGTGAACACATTTCAGGAAAAACCTAATTCCTCCCCGGACAAACACGTGTAGCATCTAAAAGCTAACTGAACTCTACCTCGTTATACACTAGACTGGTTCTTCTCCAGATGACCACGACTCACCCTCAACTTCAGACTCCTCGGAATGGACCAAGACTTTTTTCACTTCCACGTGCACCTGTTCCTGCTCTTTCATGGCGCCCAGGTCTTCAGACGAGTCAACTTCTGATTTGGAGTTTCCATTAACCACCTTTGGCTTTTCCGAATTTCCCCAAACCTGGTTATCGGTGAATTCTTGATTCTGATTAGTTTGCTCAGCTGATTCATTCCATTCTGGTTTATAAGTGGCTCCGCTCTCCAGGGAGGACACCCAGAAATCATTCTTTACATCAGAAGTGAAGAGGCTATGGAGGCTGCGGTCTGCTACATCTTTCACTATGAAGATGTCTTTTTGAATGGGTGCACTGTCAGCGGTGGTTTTGAAAGGCTCTTCTTGATGTATGATGACATCATCTTCAGCTAATTCTGGCACATTTTCATAGTGTTCATCATGTTTCTTTGGCTCTCTGGCATCTAATACTTGTACTGGCTTTTCTAAAACTTCCCATTCATCTGTTTCTGCAGGAAACTTGGGAAAGTCCTCAGTATCGTCAATAACGTGTTCTTGACAATCTTTGGGTGTTTCTATAGGTAGGGACTCTGGGACCTCTGGTGCAGCAGGTATGTCCTGCAAATTTATCTGATCTGCTTTCACCTGTACCACAGAGTCTGTAGCCTCTGGGTTCTTTGGGTTCTCTTCTATTTCATGTCTGTTGATGAAACCCGTAACGCCAAAACAGTCTTCTGTTGCGTCAGCATCCAGTGCTATGTATACATTGTCTTGACCTTCTTCCTCTCCTTCCTCTGGCTCATCCGTGGTTTCACGGTCTTTGTGTTGTACTTCTTCAGTTATAGTGTTTGATGGATGCATCACTGCATATGGCTCACTAAACACTTGGTTGTCTAAAGCTTGTTCTAGAGTCGATAGTACGTCTTGGCGGTTTTCACTCGTGCCAGGCTCACTGGAAGACGAGCAGTCTGCTTTTGCTTTTTCAGGCTCCGCTTGCTCATTCACCTCCTCCACAGACTTGTCATCCATTTGCAGGATTTCTTCGCTGATTTGCTGCTGTGCAGAATGAACGCTGTATCTATCTGTCGACAGTTTTTCTAATTCCTGTTCCAGGACTTTCTCTGTCACTAACTGTTTGTCATAGTCTACGTCGGTGTGCGTAATGGCTCCCACCGGCTCTTCGGTTTCTTTTTTCAAATGTTCCTCGCTGACATTTTTCACCACGTCTTCTGCATTTTCTCTGTCAGTCACCACTGTAGCATGCTCGCTTGTGATTGCACCTTGGCTGACATCTCTATCTTCAACGTGAGTGTATCCCAGATTGTAGTCCTCGTCTATTGTTTCCTCTTCGACTTCCTCACACAGATCTTCCATAGTGCCAAATGTCTTTGACTTGTCGCTCCACATTCCCGTTCCTGCCTCGTCCATCTTCTTGTCCTGTTCACCTTCACTGGACTCGCTCTCATCAATGTGCGATGCTTGAGTGTTAGCGTCCGTGTCATCGCTTTTATATCGAATCAAAGGACGAGTGTCGGCAAGAGTGTTTTCTTGAGCGTAGCTGTCACTCTCCAGCTCCATCCGCCACGACACGGACACATTCTGAGAGTCCTCTTCATAAATTTCTTCTTTGTCAGGAGACGCAGCGTGTCCTTGGTCCAACGTAGCGTCTTGTCCTTCATCCACTTGTGTTAGCATCAATGAAGAGGCCACGTTGTCAGTCTGAGTAGCTTCTATGTTCTCCAGTTCTTTTGCAGAGATGTCTTCCTCTGGCTCAGCATGTTGTTTTGGTTCTTCATTTTTTATTTCATCATCTGACTGTACATTGACCTTCCTCTCGATGATGCTGTCCCATGTGTCCATCTCTTCGCCATCAGGGTACAACTTATCCTCAACTTCCTTTTTATCTGTTCCTACCACTGAGCTGCACAATTCTTGTCTTTTCACAACAGAATGATCTTTTGAACTGTCTTTATCTGTACTGTGATCTGTCGCCCGGTTGAAAATAGTTTCTACTTGTTCACATTCAGAGTCCAGACTCCTTGGTCTGGATTCAAAGTTTGGTTCAAGCATGGCTTCAGTTTCTGAATCTGATGTTTCCTCTTGTACATGTTCGACCTCTTTGTCAACGTGCTGTATCTTCATGGAGACATCTTGAGCCTCTGACTGTAGCACATCTTTGGTTTCATTTTTCTCCTCAAAGGCCGCCTGATCCAGTTCATCTGAGGCGCACGTGGGTTCCTCTGTCTCATGGAAACTATACAATGTAAGGTTTGGTGTTGTGAAGTGAAAGAGATCAGCTTCGTCATCTAAAGGTGGCTCATTTCTGAGGCCAGGTTCAACCTTCTGACTAATAATAAACTCATTCTCCATTTGTTCCTCAACAGGTTCAATATCAACGCTGAGCCTCTCCTCTTCATCATCTAACTCCAAGGTATTAGGAGGTGCTTCCTGCTCATTAAAATGAGATGATAAAGGCTTTGTATCTGTGACTTCCTCGTGCACCT
Organism: Hypsolebias antenori; assembly: GCA_031762315.1. Classification (NCBI taxonomy): domain Eukaryota; kingdom Metazoa; phylum Chordata; class Actinopteri; order Cyprinodontiformes; family Rivulidae; genus Hypsolebias; species Hypsolebias antenori. Next base: position 15,275 of record JARVGS010019880.1, read on the forward strand.
CCAGTGATCTAAAGTTTCCATCATCTTTATCCAGAACACTTTTTGGATAACAACTTTCTAACGTGGCCGGTTTTAATGTATCTGTCTCTGCGCGTTTGCTTGAAAACGTTGGAGTTTCACTTAAAGTTGCAGGTTTCGTGCTCTTATTAATTTGTGTGGCAGTTCCTCTGGTTCTGGTTTTACTGAGGACAGATGAGGGGAACGTGGGCCTGAAGCTAGCAGGCAGCTGGGTCTGGTAATTCTTTTTGACCCCATGAGATCTCCAATCTGCATCTGTGGGGAAAAAAAAAGAATTCATGAATTAACAATGAATGAAGCTACTGTAGAAACAATAATGACTTGTACATATATGTCCTGAACATGTGGAGATAAAATTTAATAAAAAAAAAAAAAAGATTGGTTAGGATATTCTATTGTAAAGTATCTAATTTCCCCACAGAATAGTGACTGGTGTGTGGGGTTAAATAAGGAGACTCTGCACCACCACAGCATTTTTAAAATGCATGTTCTCAAGTCAGTTTGAACACTAATGGGGAAATATTGATCGTCATTTCCTTTCATTGCTGTCCAGGATACGGGAAAGCCAAGGCATATGACTCAATAACCAGAGGGGTCCTTGGTGGCTTATATTACAGGACCCAAAGTGCCTAGCTCAGCCCCCTTCTTCAAACCCCCACCCCACCAGCAGTCTCCAGACAAATTTGATTACAAACTCTATCAAACACTCAGAAGAGCCTCCCACTCAGAGGAGCTTTTACTTAGACACAGTGAAATGATACTCCGAGCAAAAAGGGGGAGGAATAGACACGAAGGAGACAAGTCATGTGACATGACTCGCAGCAGACGGAACGTGACAGACATCATGTCTCTTCTTTATGTGATTACCTCTGATGGAAGCATTTCTTGGCTTGTCTGCCCTGAGGCCTTCGCCGTCCAGCAGAGCTCTGTGGAAACAAACAGTGTGAGAAGAATGACGTTTGAAAGTTGCTTAGCTTTTCACTAACGGGGTGACGTTTAAAAACTTGGTGGCGCCTTAAAGGAGTGAACATGATGCTGCACGCAGAGCTGTGGGCGGGAAGTGCAGCTCTCCAGCCGCATCACACCGAGGTCTGTTGTTATGATAATGACGGAAAGGCCCCATCTATTCAGGAGCCATCTGCAGCGCACGAACCTCTACTATCAATTCCTCACGTGCACGCACGCACACAGCCCCAAACGACAGCAGATATTGCAAGCAGCCCATGCAGCACTAATACGACTCTTTCTATTTGCACATGTGGATCACCACACAGCCTCCATTCCAACACATATAATTAATTGCACCGATCCAGTTTATTCAAAATATGAAAAGGCATTGTTAAAATAAAATTCATCAAAACAACAGCTTTACACGAACTAAATGCTTCTGAGGTTTGTCCTCTAGTCATGTCCTCTCCCCACCTGCTCCCCTGTGCTGTTACTCTAGACTCCCACAGCTCATAAATTGGCAGCTTCTCACAAAGAAGGGTGAGGGTCAATACTCGGGGGTGGTGGTGGAGACACACCACTATAGAGCTTTATAGTGGAAATGTTACTCTGTCCAAGACATGAGAGTCTGATGTTACACTGAAGTCAGACCGGACGGCTCTTCATCAGCTTCTCGTGCTGATGTTCAATTGAGCTGCAACTTTTCAATGTGTTTAACATGTGTAAACCAGTGGTTCTCAAACTGGGGTCCCTGGACCCCTGGGAGTTCACAGAATTTTAAAATAATAATAATAATAATAATAATAATAATAATAATGATAATGGTAATGGTAATAATGATAATGAT